>JAJLTL010000062.1:0-64784 GCA_030568135.1 Vanderwaltozyma yarrowii
GGGGGGGGGGAGACGATAATTATCTTTTAACGGGTTTACTACGGGTGCGGTGTGCGGTGCGTGGGTGCACTCAGGATAACGGATATTAATATCTCCACTTAAACGAACGATGGCAACATACAGAGACAGAGACAGAGTGTATGGCAAACGACGAACGAGTGACAGCGAGAGAGAGAGAGAGAGAGAGAGAGAGAGTGTGTGCTGTTTGTGAAATACGAGATGAGATGAGATGACATGGGGGGGGGGGGGGGGTGATTTACATGTGGTACGTCTAGAGTGATGTGGCAGGCAATGGTAATGGTACTGGTAATGGGAGTTATGGCTTATCGCTTATGGCGGTTATTAGGTGTGTATCAAGAATGGCGTACCTTGAATATAGAATATTGCACATTGTATGTATTGCTGTGTCGTGTGAGTTGATCTGACAATGTGGTATAGTGGTATCTCTCTTATACATGTCTTATGGATTATTCATTCTGGTCAATTGTCACAACTGCCTTTGCTAAAATAATTCAAAATCAAAATCAAAATCAAAATCAAAATCTGGGTTGTTTGTTTGCTCTCACTACTATATGTACACTGCACCTGCATTGCATTGTCAATTGTCAATTGTATTAACCTTTTGAAAAATGCATCTTAAATAATATTACTTTGAAATACAAAAAAACAAATATTGATATTGCTGTTGATGAGTTAAACATGATTACTGACGCCATTAACGAGATATATACTCAGATATCTCGAATCATCGAACAAACACTAACAATAAATAAAGCTGATTTGGGAAAGACAAACTCCTGTACAGATGTTACATCCTCTGTCTGAGTTAGTTGACGATCGATACATACCCTGTTTATTCCATATCCTGAACCTTATTCGTGAATCAGTAAAATAAGAGGTGCAGGAATTGAACCTCATTCTAAAATTTTTATATCTGATTCACTCGATGATCCAGTTTTTTAGAGAAACTCCAGAACTATTACGTAAGTTAATTAAACTTGACACCCATAATTCGTAAATCACCACCTAAAATGTCTCTCTATATGACACATTTGTCTCAAAGTGTTTACCAACTTTTTGCTCAGTTAGATGGATAATACACAAAATATAATATTTTGAAAGTGTTTGTGGAACATAAAGAGGGTATATTTCAGTTACATATATTGGAAACATACGAGTCATTAACTAAATTTACGTCTTGTAATAAAAGTTTATCGCCGGTTTACGTTCGTTTGTTAATGTTTGCTAGCGAAACATTACTTAAAACAAATTCTCTATTGAATGAGACGGGAGATACCAACACAAAATTTTTCACCTGCTATTGCTGTAGTGGATAAATATTTAAAGCAAGCAAAGGATAATTTTGAAATAAAAAAAAAAGTTCAATGAGGAAAAGATCTCTTGGATAATTATTATGAAATTATAAAGAAATTTTGGTAATTTTAATATCATCCCACCAACTGAACCAGCAAGTATCGAAGGAAGAACATACTGGTGGCCTTCTCGATAAAAAAAATCCACCGCATCAGATGGAACCAATGAGGATGTTTCTATCCCTGATTCCGAAGCTACAATTAAGGAAATTATGCTACAATTACAGGAAAAACTTACACGAGGTTATTAGAAGGAAATTACAAACGTAGTAAAATATATTAATAGTGCTCTGAATTGGATTCTACACCTGCATATTATAAAACTGTAGTTAATCAGAACAATGGTTCAATAGAAAAAGTACATATCAGCGATGAAGAGATATTTTTGGCTGAGATGGACGCTCCTTTAGAAACTCATACGGCTTTCTTTTTCAAAATTGGAAAACATCTATGGTGACAAAAGATATCGATTACATGATAATACTCTCTATTCCATTGCAAATATCTGTGAGAACATAGAGGCTAAATCTAGCCAAGACATTCGTTCTTATAAAGACAAGTACGAATGATGCACAACATCTACTTATATGTCACTAAAGCCTATGTGCACCGTTGATAGCTTCTACGTTCTTGTAAATATGTAGCATATATACATATACATAACATATACATATACATATACATATACATGTACTAGTCGGAACCTATTTCACACCCTAATAGTGTACCCAAGTTCCGGTCCACTACCCGAACACTCCAAGCTCAGAACCCTCCCAAACCCACATTGTAGGTCCCGAAATAGAGGTGTAACAGTCGTTATCCCCTACCCGCCCAAAACAGGGTTCCTCCCCCCTGGCCATGCCTACTGTAGATTATCCATAGTTAGATAGAGTATTTTACGCTAGTAAATTATTAACACCATCACGTGATACGACACCAGGGTTGGCACAGCGCCAACCCTAACGCGGCACTTTCCTAAACAGGAAACAATACCCGCCTCTCTAGATCGCGACGTACACGATGATGTTCACATCATACATAATTTCCTATTCTGGAAAATTTTACTTTTTCTGAAAATTTTTATGAATTTTCTATTTCATAATGTGTAAGATTATTACATTATGTTACACTCCCCACCCCCCGTCGCCCGACCCATTGCCTACGAAATGACAAGAAATCATTCTTCTCCTTTTCCTCAACCGGTCAGTCACTTGAAAAAATTAAAAGAAAAAAACCTTAACTAAGTAAGTTTAAGCAAAAAACGACAGTTTAATAATTAACTTGATCGATCAATGGAATGTTATATGTATTGGTATATCTCACTGTTCTTATATATATATATATATATTTATTGGCGGTTGGGGTGATGGATATATATACTGCTTGGGTACGGTATAGTTAATTGCTTAATATCTTTAACAAACAATGATTGTAATTTATCAAGTATATTTTCCTTTTCTGCCATATAATATGCTCGATCAAATGGTATCCATACTCCTTTTAAATGCATGGATCCAATTTTAACTACATGTCGAATTTTTTCTGCTCGTAATATCCTGTCTCTTCTACCTCTTGTCATTCGGGCAACATTTAATAATTTAGTACCATTAATCATATCATTATCCGCTCGACGTAATACAATTATACCATCCGCTATCACTTGATAACATATAGTATTCTCATCTTCCCATATCATTGTAGTCACTCGCGGCATACTGTATAAATCGTATCCACGTCTTTCTGATCCTTCTTCTACACGATTACTATTCCCCTCTTCTTCTTTATTCTTATTATCCTCATTATTATCATTATCATTGCCATTGCCACCACCATCTACGTTGTATTTAAATGGTTTGGTCAATGGTATAGTAGAAGTGTTCTGTAAAAAACCTGGGAATTTATAATTACTTGGTCCTGAATGAATCCCACTTATTGTCGTACTACTACTGTTACTATTATTATTATTATTATTATTATTATTATTATTATTATCATCATTATTGTTGTTATTATTATTACTATTATTATTATTATGTACTTGCTCTCTTTGACCACCCAATATACTATTACCAGATGGTATCATTGGGTTTATATTGATATTTGAATTAATAACTGGTGGGTATAACTGTGTATTAGCTGAATAGTAATAAGGATCTGAAAAGCTTGAAAAATATTGTCCACGCTGTCGTGGTTGCTGTTGTTGCTGTTGCTGTGGCGGTAGATGGTGTCGTATTGGTGGCCGTTGTTGTTGATCTTGTTCAAGATCACTGTTGATATTCATTATTGAAATGGATTCACTTGCAAAATAATAAACAATTGGGGGGAGGGGAAAAATACAATACTAAGGTAATGCAAAAGATGAAAAAAATATGATGCAGGTAATTTCAATTAATTTTTGTTTAGTATTATTGAAATTTTGTAGGAAAAGAAGACAGACAAAATAGAATATTAATAGGAAAGTGTCTGTTCTTAATCAATTGATATCAAATAATAAAAAAAAAATGTAATAAACACTGTCCTATTACAACTAATAACCTTTGTTTTCTGAAATTTTAAGCTTTATCTTTTTTTTTTTTTACCTTCTCAAACACACACACGTACACACACACACTATCTCTTTCAATGAATTGAATTGAATTGACTATTATGTATATTATAAAATGTTACTGATATGCCAAAATGCAAAAATAAAAAAGATCAGTTGATGAATGCAAACGAAAACGAAACGAAACGAAACAAAATAAAAGTTAATATACAATAAAGTAAATAAAACTTAACAAGGCTGATATAATGAGGAAAAATGTAAGAGTCCTTTTACTAAATTTTAAATATATACTTTTAATTTGTATAAATTAAGGATTAAACTTTGGAATAGAAAATTTCTATGTAGATCGATTTATATATCTACAATTATGAAAAAACCTGATCATGATGTATATGTTCATCTCCAAAACTTCAATTTTATTTTTTTGGTTAAAAAATAAATCACACATATAAACTTAAGAGAAGAAGAAGAACGTAATTTCTTGTTCTACATATTTTTTAAGTGATCACGAATACTAAGTGTCTATATCCATCCTCCTTTCTGAAAGTTTAATAATAAAAAATTAATAGTTGATATGCAATAGAGAAACAAGAGTATAACTAAAGTAGATACATATGAATTAATTAATTAAATAAATAAAATTTTAATTCAATGGTTAAATAAAACGGTACAATGAAAACAAACCAAACGAACAAATATTTTTCCAGTTTTTCTGGTTTCCTAAATAGAAGGAAACCATTTTAAACAAAGAATAAGTTCGTAGCCGTTGTCTTGGTAAATAAGAATCTTTACTTATATTTTCTTAACATGCCTATGCAAATAGATATGCTATGATATGACGATGGATGATAATAATATTTCGAAAAGCAATGACAAATTTTGTTATATCACAAAACGAATGAAATAAACAGAAATAGCAACAGCAACAGCAACAGAAAGTAAAATTAAGTTAAGTTAAGTTTATCAGCGATTATATTACAGGCAGTGCAATTCAGTATACATACATCTCTTATGTTCTAAAATTGTGCCTTCGCAATAGTTTTTACCCACTTCTGCTTTAAAATAAAATAAGGTAAAATAAAAATACTGAAATGAATATTTTTTCAGAAAAATGTTCTTGAAAAATTTACGGAAAACTGAAATTAAATTCGATCCAGTCAGAAAAATCACCGTACAAGCCCATCCGGAGACTGATGGGTATGATAGAGAACTTGAACTTTAAAAGGAAAGAGGACACAACATAATACAGCACATGTAAATGTACAAGTTGAGTAATACTAGTACCAGTAGTAGCGGTAGCGGTAGCGGTACTACATGACGTGAGCCAGCTCCTCTCCCTACTCACACTCACACTTACACTTACACCTACCTCTACATATATTTATAATATTTCCTACTCAAGTAACTGACTGAACCAATAAAATAATAAACAATATGGTGTTCGAAAAAAAAAAAAAATGTTTCTTTCTATTAAAGTTTCTGAGTATTTTCGTTAAAATCTTAATTTCTTGTTTTAATAACGTATACCTGTTTGCAAAAAAAAAAAAAAATTTTTTTCTTACTTCAAAAGAAAAATCTTTTGCTTTTCTCTTTCTTTTTATTAAGATGATTTTTAAATCTCTCTTTCTTTTCACTGGTTCACTAATTCCAGTTATGTTCTCAGCTCGATTAACAATAACTGCACACGCACTTCAACTTTCAATCAAGGCTTTTTAACTGAACTATTACCACTTCGACCAAAAAAATAAAGTAGAACTGTAAAAACTAGGCTGGACAAAAGCTATAAAACTAAAAACAAAGCTATACTAAATTACACTAAACTATACTAAAACTGAGGATGCATTAAGTGGAAATAGCTTCAGCTTCAGTATTCCGTAGGAACTATGTTAGGGGCACTCCACTTGCGTGTTTGTTTGTTTGTTTGTTTGTCTAAATGATAACCTGGAACTTTAATTTCATTTTATTTCACAGCTCGAGAGGTTTCTTGTTAAACCTTTCCTTTCTTTTCTCAGCAACTGTAATCCTTTTAAGGAAAATAGGCAACTGTACATTTTTTTTTTTTTCCAAAATATACTTTTAAGCTTTTCTTGCTTCCCCTTCGTTGTTTTCTTTCTTTTTCCCTCTTTGTAATTCAAGTTTCGAAGAAATGAAATAAAAGTTGTATACTGAGTATGTAGATTTAGATTTAGATCTAGATCTAGATCTGGATCTAGATTCAGATGCAAGTGTTTAGTCAAGGGGAGATAGTATTAGAAGTTTGCATACTCTGATGTATGCATAATAGGTCTCTAATGATATGAATAACTAGAAATTGTATATAAGTGTAATAGTTTCCGGTTGAGTAAATTTTGGTGTACCATCTTTCACGGTTATCCCAAATAGGTAACTAATGCAACAGCAACATCAAAGTGATCTTCATCTTGCTTTCCTCTTGACAAAGTACAATAATACCACTAAAATATACGAGAAAACGAAAATGTTTAAATGAGAAATCAGAGTGAATTTTGTATTGCTATGGTTCAAGTAAAGTGAAGTGACAGGAAAGAAAAAAAAAAACAGTAAATCAAAATTTAAAAAAGGTTTCGAAATACAGAGAGACGCCAAAAAACCAAACCCACTTTAGAGGGTTATTCTCATTGTGCCTGTGCCTTTATTCTTTATTACCTCAACAAATATAAGTACCTTTAACTTATAATACGTGGTGGTTGCTCTTTCGTTATTACCACTTTTGTATGTTTACGTCGGATATAGATTGACATAAGTGGCAGTATCCTATCCGTCAGTAGTATAATATGATACATCACTTTTTTTTAGAGAGTTCATTCTTTTTTTGTAGCTGGCTTGAGATGTATCCATACCTACAATACGTTTCCTTGGTTTATATCTGTGTTGTTTACAAAAAAATTTCATAATACAGAATATCAGCAATATCACTCGATCGATCGCAGAAATGTATTGGGATACTATCGATTAGATAATAGGAAATACAGTTCGGTTAAAGTTTCCTTGCACTTATATATTTGCTAACTATCACATACTTCAATGTTTATATATATATAAATATGGTATTGAGTTTTTTTTCTTTCTTCTATTGATATTACAAATGGTTATTATTTACTTTAAATTATTTTTTATTCTAATGGTTCTTCCTTTTTAGCATGCTTCTTGTGCCATTGTCTTGATCTATCGAAATATAAATTAGGATGTGAAATATGGCTCATTTCATCAGGTTCATCTTTATTATTACTATCTTTATCCATATGAGTAGCTTCAAAGACTTTTGTACATGCAACAGTATATTCATGCTTTTCACATGAATCTAATACACTACGTATTTGTTGTGGGGTTAAATCCATTTTTTTCAATTCAGTTGTCAATTTCTCAGCACTCCAATCTCTATATGGACATCCATGATATTCACCTCTTGCTGGTCTTGGCTTTGATAAAATCGTACGACAATCCCATGGCTTATAATTAATTCTATTACCTTCTAAACCATAATTATGTCTAAAATTATATCTATATTCTTTATTAAATTTATCAACACTCATAGTCCCACCATTCGTTGTAAATGCATCTAACCAAAATTGCATTGCCTCATCACAACTTAAACCAATACCTTTTAAGAAAAAACTTAATTGTTGACGTCCATTATATCTCAAATGATGTGTTTCTTTTAAACCAGCAAACAAATTTTTAACACATAATGGGAAATGTTGACTAATTTCTTTAGAATATACAGATTTAGCATTGATATCACTATTTTCTCCATTTGCATTATCAAATGTTTGTGAAGTTTGGAAATCTGCTATGGTAAAACCAGATGAAAGATGATGCAAAATAGGTAATAATCTATCATCTTCATTAAGACGTGGTAAATATTGATAAGTTTTAATTAATTCTTCCATTAGTTTACTAGAAAATTCATTAGCAATCAAGTTTAATTGTTGGAATTGTGGTAAATAAGCATAACCGTTTTTCAAAAATACTTGACGTGGACCAATTAATTCAATAACATTTTCAAATGGTAATTTAATAAATTTTTCTTGGTTGAAATATTGTTTTCTTTGTTGTTCATCATTTAAATTTAATTGAAATTGTAATTGTGATGATACTGTATTATATAATTGTGTTGATAATTCTTTTTTTTCATCATCAGTGATGAATTGTAATAACGACAAATCCAATGATTTGACAAATTTAGCTTGATCTGTAGATGTTAACAAACCAAATCTAATCTTAAATAGCAATGTTTCTGATCTGACAAATTTCTCACGTAACTCTTTCGAACGACAGAAACATAATCTCAGAATAAAATGTGAATAATAATCTTTCTTTCTATCTTCAAAATTTTCAGTGTTAAATGGTAATAATTTTTGGAACATTGGTTTAATAATATTTTCAATTTCTTTTATGCTTTTATTTCTTGAAATAGATGATTCGATTTCTAATAAAATTTTTAATCTATCAATTGCCCATGTTTCAAATTGATCTAATGTGATTTCACCTTGTGGAGGAGAATTGTAGAATGAAATCTTGGATTCATATATCTTATCGTACAATTTCATTTCCTGTTCAGTAGTTGGGGTAGAAGAACTGAAAATTAACTGAGTTGATGTATTACCACTAGAATCATAATTATTTTCAGTCGATGAATCAAAATTCCTTCTCGACGAGGTACGTTTTTTAGTTTGTCTAAACATTTTGTATGACTATTTTCACTACGCCAAAAATAAGTGTCTCTTAGAGTGGTTCCCCAAATGAGTTTGATTATGCCACACCTCTAGCAATTACTTGAGATCTATCTGGTTGAATTTTTCAATGAACTTATATTCGTATTTATATATATTATACATCAACATAATTAAATGGAAAATTTATTTTACGCGACGCGTATTAAATAGAATTATTGTTATGTAAGTAGTGCGATATATATAAATACCCATGAACTAGTCCTAATAACCTGTCGGTAAAATATATATAACTGTACCTGAAGGAGACCAGAATCACAAATATATCATACTGAGTTTAGTGTATTGCAAGCTATCTTATTCGTTATTATACTTGAAGCTAGGAAACTAGACATTAATCTTATATAACTTTACCCTCTTTAAATATCATTTGTGTGATGTGATGACATATACACCTTATGAAAGGATAACTCAATTATATCTTTCCTATCTCATCCTATAAGAATTCTATTTAGTTTAATAATTTAGCATTTTGTTATAAAAAACATCTTTTCATTTTTTTCTTAAGTAAATTAATTTTCATAAACTCAACATACTATATACAACATTAAATAAAAAGAGTAGTTAGATACTTAAATATTAAATAAAAAATCCGATGTTTGATTAGATTGGACAGTTGAAGGTCCAGTATCGGCTAGATCTGTTGTATATGTAGTTACAATTCTTTCAAACCAGCTTAAGAAATCTAACGATTCTATTTGAGTTTCAGTCATTAAAGGCACTTGCAATTTTAAAAAATCCCACCAATATGGTGAAGGAATTAATTTATTTTTAAAATTGATAACAGATTTACGCCGTAGTGGGACATTCAATATACCGTAATATATCAATTTACTAAAATTTATAATTTCTTGTCCATGTACTTTACATTTTTCACATCTACAATCTTGTGGAGTACATTTACAATCATTTGTACAATCTTCAATAACAGAATTCATCAATTGTGCTTCACCGAATTGTGTTAACGGCACACCACTTTGTTGTATATAAGAATTCAATTCATTTTCATTTCTGTGAATCAAACAATTAGAACATTGACAATTATCATCTGGACAAGAACACGTAGAGCTTAAATATAAACCTCTATGTGTTAATAGCTCTACCATATACCCACTTGATTTCAATATTTGATCGATCGAAGTAGTTGCTGACAAATCCAATGGGTCGTTGTTACTATCCATTGCATCCATATTAGCTGTATTATCATTAATTATATTAATACTATTTTCTCCTTTTAATGATATGCTATCTAAGAAAGTATTATTTTTAACATCGAATAACGAAGATGGAGAGCTATCCTTTGTCTCAAGTTCTACATTATTCTGTAACAGTTGATCCAATACGGAATCTTCCATTGGAGAATCTTCCATATCTGAGAACTGATCTTTATGTGAAGTGGAAGGCAATAGAGAACTAGGTTTTGTAGATGACATTGTGGCAGTGGCCACTGCTGGTGATTTCTTTTGTTTAATGATGGACGCCATACCGGCGGCTTTACCTTTACAACCACACAATTTAATCGGATGGTTTGCATTGATAGTTATATTATTTGATTGATTGTTCAATTGCGAAGGTGCTGTTGTTGTTGTTGTCGTCGTTTTTGTTGGTTCTTGCTTAACATATTCTGATAGATATTCTTTTTCAGAAACGTATTTAAAATTCTTATTTCTGGTATTTTCATCTTCATCATCGTTACTACCACTGTTTTCAATATTATTAGAAGATGTACTTGTAGCATCAGTCATAAAATCTCCCATATCTTCATCTTCATGGGTTGTGGGGTTATTACCATGAGAATCTTCAACAATAATTTTCAATTTACCATCAACCAACACAGCATTCTGTTTCCTCTTAGCTTTCAAAAACAAAATAGGTTGTTTATTCATCTCACTACATTCATAATCATCATTACCACATGAAACACCGTTAGCTATATTTTCACTAGTTGTATGGTCATCGTTCTTAATAACAGGATCCATCAAATCACCAGAGCCAAGTCCACCGGCACTATCCTTAACCTGCGAGTTCTTGTCCACCATGATAACTTTCCTCATATCCAGTGCATTTGGCCTCCCTCTAGTCCTCACTTTCACCAACATCCTCCCCGTATGCTTACAAGTAGACGATCTGTGTCCTCTGATACACGAGACACACGCATATTTCTCATCCTCATAGATGATCATCCCGATAGCTGTGCAGTACTGTTTTGCTCACGACCTACCTCACTAGCCAAGTCTCTCTCTCTCTCTCTCTCTCTCTCCCCTCCTATCCGTACCACCAGCATCTCAAATAAACAGACATCTCATCATCCATCATCCTTCTTATATCTACATCATCGTTAAACATTTTTCCAGAGATCTCTATAGGCCGATTTTTGCTCAAAACTGACATTTTTGAAATTTAATTTTCTGCGCCGGACGGGATTCGAATGGGAGAGAAAAACCACACCTCGTCACATGTGATCCGCTGTAATGGGTTACCAAATATACCAGTATTTTAATACCATGATTCTATAACAAGAGAGCAATATATACATACATATACAGTTGCAATTGCAACTGTATACATGTTTGCCCAAGTTGTGTGTGCATGTGTGTATGCAAATACCACAGGTGTCTGTCCAATACTCTAAATGCGTTTATGTGTTAATTCACACATGCTAATCACACGGTCGGGTAAGAATTTTTCTTATATAGCGGCAATTTGGAAATTGCGAACATATTAAAGGAGGAAAGCTGATGGTTTACCAACGATAGATAAGACTGGAAAGTGTTTGTTAGATTGTGTGTGTATATATATCTATATAAGAGTAGTGGCAACGGCAACAGTAACAGCAACAATAACAAGAATATGTCGAAGACTGCGCAGAAAAGATTGTTGAAAGAGTACCAACAGTTGATCAAGGATTCTCCACCTGGGATTGTCGCAGGTCCAAGTGATGAAAAAAATATGTTCTTATGGGACTGTTTGATACAAGGACCTCCTGAAACTCCATACGAACACGGTATCTTCAACGCTCAGTTGAAGTTCCCAAAGGACTACCCTCTATCCCCACCAAAATTGATTTTCACTCCAAGTATACTACATCCAAATATCTACCCTAACGGAGAAGTCTGTATCTCTATATTACATTCTCCAGGTGATGATCCAAACATGTACGAACTGGCTGAAGAAAGATGGTCGCCTGTACAAAGTGTGGAAAAGATCCTATTGAGTGTAATGAGTATGCTAAGTGAACCAAATATCGAAAGTGGTGCAAATATCGACGCTTCAATACTTTGGAGAGATAATAGAGAAGAATTTGAAAGACAAGTCAAATACTCTGTACTGAAATCACTGGGATTCTAAAAAACGAACCTCACCTCACCTCACCTCACCTCACCGCACCCCCCTACCAGAGGCCACCCACTCATTGATAGATCCATCCATACCACAAGTATATATATATATATAGCATTGGATAACTTTTTGTATCTATATATAACATTACAATACATAATTTAACTGTTTAAGTACTACGTAAATAATGACTTATCAGCCTTGTATACGCGATTTCTTTGTAAAAAATATTTTTAAAACGCATTTTGGTGATTTAAACGGGATGATTTGATTTAAAATGGTGATATATTTTTATCTTTAATGTGGTTATGATGTAGTGTTTGAATGTCCAGGTATAGGTCCATACTGTTACTATATCGATACCGTATATCTGTGTACTGTTCTGTTGGTTAATACAATTGTATTTGGAAAAAGGTTTGACCATACAACGAAGAAACTGAATCGCTATATACATAGGCTTTTTTTTTCAGTGGGGGGGTTTTTAAAAATTCATTTTACAGGAACATATATATATATATATATATATATATATGTGTTAGAAGAATAAACCAGGAATATATACATACAAGATAAAAAAACATACAATAAAATACAATGATTATCAAGAACTTTTCGGTGGTTGCGTTGACCGTAGTTAGTTTTTTCAGTTCATTCACTTATTCAGTGGATTTAGATTTAGATGATTTAGAATCATTACAAAATGCCACAAGTTTGATCGCTTACGGTTTGATGGATTATTATACTGGGTTAGACTACGGTCAAACTATTGGTATGTTCTCGGATCCGTACTATTGGTGGGAAGCAGGTGGTGCATGGGGGGCCATGTTGGATTACTGGTACTATATGCAAAATGATACTTATAATGATATTATTAAACAAGCTTTGTTGTATCAAGTTGGTACTTCTAATGATTACGTTCCTTTGAATCAATCTACTACTGAAGGTAATGATGATCAAGCTTTTTGGGGGATTGCTGCAATGACTGCCGCTGAAAGAAATTTTACAAATCCTGACGATGATGAACCACAATGGTTATATTTAGCACAAGCTGTTTTCAATACAATGGCTTTACGTTGGGATAATGAGTACTGTGGTGGTGGGTTAAGATGGCAAATTTTCCAATGGAATTCTGGTTACGATTATAAGAATTCTGTTTCAAATGGTGCTTTATTCCATATCGCTGCAAGATTAGCAAGATATACTGCAAATGATTCATACGTCGATTGGTCTGAAAAAGTCTTTGACTGGATGTCAGATGTTGGTGTCATTACTGATACTGACTACGCTTTCGTTTATGATGGTGTTAGTATCGGTGATAACTGTACATCAGTTACTACATACCAATGGACTTATAATCAAGGTTTATTACTAGCTGGTTCTGCTTATTTGTATAATTATACTGGTAGTGAAGTATGGCACGAAAGAACAAAAAAATTCTTAAATTCTTCTATCGTTTTCTTCAACAACAGTATCTTATACGAAGCTGCATGCCAACCAGCTGATACTTGTAACACTGATCAACGGTCATTTAAAGCTTATTTCTCAAGATTTTTAGGTGTCACTGCTCAACTGGTCCCTGAAACTCGTGATACTATCATGAATTGGGTAAACACATCAGCAATTGCTGCTGCTGATTCTTGTTCAGGTGGTACAGATGGTCACACTTGTGGTATCAATTGGTTCTACGGTGGTTGGGATGGTTACTATGGTTTAGGTGAACAAATGTCTGCTTTAGAAATAATGGTTAACACAAGAGCTCTACATAGACCTGCCCCTTACACAAGTACTGATGGTGGTTCTTCCACTGGTGATGGTGCTGCTGGTACTGAACAAAGTGCTACTAATTTATCACCATTAAATATCACAGCCGGTTCTAGAGCTGGTGCAGGTATCATTACTGCAGTTATAGGTATTTCTATTATAGCATGTGCTGTGTGGTTAGTGATATAGTACTCTGATGACTGTGTATTATAGATTTCAATATTTTGAAAAAAGTCACAATTTTTTTTAAAAACCACATCACAATTTTAAAAAAATATTAATAAAAAATGTATTTAAACATTAATATATATTAATATATTTATATGTAACTTATTGGGTTCATATTACTAGAATAATTATAAACAAACATAGATTATGAAAAAAAAATAAAAATTATGCATTTTATAGGAATTTTAAACAAAATTTAAACAAAATTTAAAGAAACATCAAATAGTAACATCTATCTATCTATATCTATATGAATGATGAACGATATATCATCATCGATATATATTAAAATGAAATAAAAAATTAGTTCATATATTGTAGTCTTCCCGATAAGTATTTTAACATACTACCTTAACGTAATCATTGCCTTCCACAATAACATCCCTCTTAAACCATTTTAACGTCACCTCTTGAATGAATGTAATATCTTGCTCACTAAAACGGTCAAGATCCATTTTGAGTAAGTCAGTTGATGAAAGACGGATGAGATCGTCCGAACCAATGCAATCATTAGATTCCAATAAAGTTTTGATGTCATTCATCAACCTAGTAGTCTTTAGATGGAAGTACCTTAGAATACCAAGAGCAATTGGTAACTCATGGATGTCTGAAGTTTGTGCAAATGCATATGAATTTAACTCCGATGATTCTTTAAGTCGATATGATGCCTTGAAATGCCCTGCCGTTGTCCATAGATAAAATCCATCAATGATATATTGAAGCCATGATACTGGCTCAGATAATTTATGAACATAATTTTTTTGCAAAGTTGTTAAATCTTCATTTATAATTATAGGAATTAAACTTTCATATATTTCCAATTCATGAGGAGTGGATTGTATTATTCTACCATCATTTGTAGTTAAAATTGGCAATGCTTCATTATCATCCCTAAAATTCAAAGGTAATTTCAATATTTTATCGTATAGTTCAGGTTTATACGATAATACCTCATCACTTGTACAAGCTATAAAACTTTTAGCTCTAAACGTATCAAGCTTAGTTCCAGATGTAAGATTCTTCAAAAAATCAATATCATTTACACCAATGGTAAACAATGGTTTAATGAAAAGATCACTTTCATTGTCATCTGCTTCCGGATATTTAAATACTAAAGAAATTAAGGAAAGACCGTATACTAATGCATTGCATAATTCGAATGATCCACCTTGTGAATTTAAAATCAGAATTTTTTCATTTAGTAAACATGATTTCCACAGTGGGAAAATTAATGGTCCTAATTTTTTGATCCAGAATGGGAAGTGTTCTAACATATGAATCTTCTTATCATTTATATCATTTTCTAATTTTGGTCTTCCTATTACAGGTGATAATCTTATATCATTTAATGTACTACTTAGTTTAAAATAGTCTTCAAAGGGGCTAAATGTATCAAAATTCTCTTTTTTCAACCAATCTGATAATAACAACCTCAAATCACTTATATATTCGTTACAACTATTGTATAAATTTGGTTTCCATTTATAATAACTCTTATCTGCATTTTCTGTCGAACTGGATTCCGGATCCAAAATAATACCTAAGGCATACATTTTAACTTTACTTCTATCAACTTGACTCACACCATTCACCATATCTCTACCAATTTGATTATAATACGCAATCCCATAATAACAATTTTCTATATCAGAGTCTTCTTTACTCTTTGGGACAATAAAGTTTATTATATCATTCGAAACCTCATGAATCCCAGAAGGAAGTGATTTAAATTCCAGTCCAGTCAAATCAACAGTATTATCCGCATTCTGCTTGGACCACACAATCATATTACCCCTCTTCATATCAAATTTACTCAGAAACATATAACATACCGGCAATCTTGAAGTAGGTTTACTAATATTAAACTTCTTCACCGTCTGTGAATAATTCATTTCCCTGTTCTTAGCATCAGGAAAAGACATCGTTCGTTACAGTTCCTAAAAAAATACCGTCTCCTTTAAACTGATACCCTTCACCCTTCCCACAAGTAGCCACTAATACAATACAATTAGTATAATATACCCATCCCTAACCCTTATATAAACTTTCTTTAAATATTGAAAAGTTGTCGATGGTTCACTTTCGAGGCTTGTGGATATTAGCGATATCCTATTTTATTTTTTCCTCATCCGTCAAAATTGGATCAATAGGGAATTTAAACATTTTTATTTCAAATGAAAGATGGAATTGGGAGGGATAATATAAGAAATAGGAGGGCACATGTGCTGATAAGGCAGTCTATAGGGTGCGAATTCATTGTAGGTAGTCAACGTTCATTATTGGATGGTAGTATGAAGGAACAAGATAGAAATTTACGTCAAAATATAGACCAATGCGTTGATAAGATGCAAGAGTATGTCGATACTGAAGCTGCCAAAGCTATATCAATTTTCACTTCAAAGACTGATTTGAATGGGAAGTGGTTAGAGGAAGTGTCCACTAAGTACGATTTGAAGGATATGGAGGAATTGGATAACCTTCAGAAAATGATTGATGAGCATATACACAATTTAGATGAATTAGAAAATAAGATTGAGTATAATGAAAAATTGTATGCAGAATTTGATGAGTTTATTTCTGAATTGGAGGTTAAAAATAAAATATTCAAAAATAGACAGTCCAGAATGGGTGATTAATTGGGGTTATAGTATGAGGATATGCTATACACTTATATATACATGACATTAATAGCTACTTTCCTACACAGAAATTGGCAAAAATTGATCCTAAAATTTCTTCCACTCCAACGGTATCTCCTGTAATTTTACCAATTCCATCTGCTGCGTATCTTAGCGATTCTGACATTAGAATAATATCGTCATCATTAGCTTTGAAATTGTTAATCCCATATATCACATCATTGATTAATATCTCTTTTACTCTTTCTGATACAATTGTTGGATTATCTTCATCTGAATTCTCAGACAATTTTTGGAAAGATTTAGTTAAATCGTCAATCAATAAGTCAATGCCCTTTTTGGTCAAACACGAAACAATATTCACAGGAGAAGTTATTCCATATGTTGATTGAATTTCCCTTTGTATATCCTCTAAATTACACTTACTCGGAACAAGGTCTTCCTTATTTATTACTATTCTTACATCTTTATTTTGCATTTCAGGTGAAGATAACATATATTTAAGATCATCGTCCAATATCTGTTTATTTGTCGGATCGACCAAAACTATGCATATATCACTCTCATACACTTTTTGTTTGGCACGTTGAATACCTAATATTTCAATCTCATCATTTGTTTGACTTCTAATACCAGCTGTATCAGATATAATGACTTTGTAACCGTTGATATCTATTGTAGTACCAACAGAATCTCTAGTAGTACCTGGGATATTACTGACAATAGAAATATCATCACTGGCTATGCTGTTTATCAATGATGATTTCCCTGTATTTGGAGATCCAAATAATACTACTTTTATACCATTTTGTAAAATGCTAGCTTTCTCAACTTTTTGTAAAAAATTGTTAATATCATTTTCTAAATTCATAATATTTATCTTTACATTTTCAATAATATTATCTATACTTTCTATTTCTGCATCTTCACCAAAATCTATAATTGCTGCTAATTGTGCAATATTATCAACGATATCAGTTCTCCATCTAGTAAATTTAAGTTTATTTACTCCCATAAATCCTGACAAAGCACTTCTGCGTTGTGATTCAGTTTCAGCATTAATTAGCTCGTTGATACCCTCAACTTCTGTCAAATCATACTTACCATTTTGAAATGCTCTCTGAGAAAATTCACCAGGTAATGCATGCCTTATATCGTACCCTAAATCTCTATCATGCATCGATTTAATAGTCTTCAACACACCTGAGACAATCGATCTACCACCATGAAGGTGTAATTCTAAAATATCTTCACCTGTGAAAGACTTTGGAGAGTTGAAATATAGAATCAATGATTTATCTAATAGAATCTTGGAATTATTTACACGATCAAAATCATAAATATCTTTCAAAATAGCATTTCTTGGTTTCAGATCTTTATCAGTACCTGTTAACTTGTGATAGATATATTTACAGTGGGAACCAGTAATTCTTATAACCGCTATAGCAGATTTCTGGCCAGATGGAGTAGATAATGCATAAATGGTGGGGAGATGAGATGCCTTTGCTACAGTTGCAAATTTTGAGTTTTGAATGATCCTACAGAATGGCTGTACTTGTATCATAGATTTTTTGAACATCTACAATACTGTAATTATGAATGCTTGCCTGTTGGTCTCTATAAGTGTCTGCAAAAAGATATATTATCCATATTTAAAGATATTTTTATAAACCTGTATTGTTCAATTAATGAAATATTTCAATTAAAATTAAAAAAAAAATAAATGGACAAGTTCGGAGTCGAACCGAAGACCTCTCCCATGCTAAGGGAGCGCGCTACCAACTACGCCACATGCCCGGTAATTATTGAAAACTGAGGATAGTTTTGACCCAGGACAGTGGCAGTGCATGTAAATTTTTAAATCCAATACAATATACTAAAAATAAGTTATTGACAGTGAGTAACTACTTGAAAGTATATCAATGAGGTGATTATGGCAAGAATCCATTTGCTTATACAATAACACAGTTGCATCTTAAAAATATTTAGTCTAGATTAGATAATCTATATAATTATGATAGATGTAACCTCATGTAAATGGAGTACATCCACTGAGTTCTACAGAGATAGATATATTCACAAATTGATTTGCTCATCTTAATTGTGTTCTTTTATACACGAATACCATTATGTAATACCTTCCTCATGTTTGGATATATTTGTTGAAACGTTGAACTTTCATAAAAGTACTTCATTGTAGACCACTTCATATGGTTTGGTTTCAACTCGAATAATATATCTCAATATGTACACAAGAGTTGGTGACATCAATTGTAGCCAGTAACCATACCACCTTGGTACTCTCAATGATCAATAATGTTTAGCACAACTCATAAAAAATCATTCTGTTTTAGAATCATCAGCTAAATTATCTAACTTACTTTTAATATCAGCTAATAAATCTGTGTTGGTGATACTATTCTCAATATACTTATCAAGTGTAATACCATCATCTCCTTCTCCTATCTTTTTATATCCATCTTTAAATATTTGAGCTTCTATCAATGCACTTGTAGAACCTCTATTTTTAAAAATCAACTTTTCATCTTCATTAACCATCGACTTGACAATACTGGCCACCTTATCTTTAATGATATCCTGTATATTCTTATTATTCTCGTTTCCTTCTAGCTCTTTCGTGAGTATATCCTGTTTAATTTTATCGAAATAACCTTGTCTTTTGAAAGCATCGGCTAACTCTTGAGCTTTATCCACGTCTGAAGTCATATTTCCTCTCTTGTATACGATACTGATTATTGTTGATAGTTAATATACTACTATTTCCATATTCCTACCTCAGATACAAACCCTTTTCAAATTAAAATAAACTAGTCTCATTCTTATTAGTTGCCTTTTTGTATTGTTTTGGAAAAAAGTTATCCACCTCATCGCATCTAAAAAAAAATCGTAGTGAATATTGAATGTAGACCCCTTCGAGAACATGAACAGATAAAAAAATGGCAACAATAATGCAAGGAAAGAAGATATGGCATCCACAATCATACGGCCAATCAATATAGATACGTTAAAGAAGCAATATGAATATCATTTATCCCAAATACTAGAGAATAACGAAAAAAATCCACAGAATAGCAGACGTAATTTAGCAATAATCTCAAAACTTATCATAGACAGTGATAAAAATCATATTGCTACCAATACTGAATGGCTTTGCTCCACCTTTTTTAAAAAGTTTGATAGATTTATTGGACTATTAGTGGAAAATATTGAATTCTCAATTCAATATTACCAGAACGCAACAGACTTATTTAGACTTTTCAATTCTAAACTATTAATTTTAAATGATCACACACTGTGGTTAAATTCCAATGTAGTGGTTGCTGGAAAATTTAAGAAAAGACTCTCCAATTTACATACAGCTTTAGCTAGTAATATATCAAGCAGAAGTGCAAAGGACACAGCCATTACAAAAGACCTTAATCAAATAATTAAAGGGTATATTATGGATAACAACCCTACTCAGCAAGATCTTTTCGAATTAATTGACTTTCTATTTAAATTTTACCCAATGTCCAATATTATGTCTGAAGAAACAATACTAAAGAATTCTTATGATTGCTATATAGAATGCTACATACGTTCGAACTTTGATTCCAGGCCAAATACTTTGGAAATGTGCCAGCGACTTATACAACTACATAAGCATATTAGTATTTATAGTATGGAAATGTGTCGATTGAAGGTTTTGGATAAAATTATGGAATATCCACAGGGTTTATCAAAGTTATTAAAAAAAATTAAACTATCAGATGCTGATCTTGTTATAGTCGAGTCAATATTATTTAAAGATACCGAATCAAACAATGTTAAAAATAAAACTGGAAAGGGGAAAGTGGATGAATTGGTAGAACAATTCATAATATCAAGGAATATTACTTCTAATGTTAATGATTTTGACGAATTACTGAATTCAATTAACATGGTTGATAGAATTAATGTGATACCTGATAATAAGGGTTCTAAAAAGGTTCTCCGAATACACACAAAATTAAGAGAACATTATAAATCTTCTGTCAAAAACATAGATGATATTTATAGAAATTTAAGGGTATATATCAATTCCAAATTTAAAGAAGATTATAAACAGAGAATGATCAATACTCATCAGTCGCAAGTTTTTGAAGAATCACAAACCAAGTGGATATTGTCCTTACTTTCATATATGTACAATTATTTGGATTCATATGAAGATTTTTTAAGGAAATACTATAAGCCATCCTTATTTAGAAGAATACTAATGTTTAATTCTGAGTTTCCTAGCTTATATTTTGCTAATAATTCGTTAGAATATAAGTTTCATAAGCAGCTGAAAAGCAGTTCAGAGATTAATTTATCTGATATATATTCACTCGTTGACACATGCAAGAAAGGATTGGAAAATATTTCTATAATGAATAATGACAACACTAATTTATATACAGTTCTCATAAAAGAGAGAGACCTTGACTGGGGTATTCTAAGAGATACCAACACAGAGCCTTGTTGGCCTTGCGATGAATTTAGTAAGAAATGGGATGCTATTGTTGCATCAAATAGGGAGCAAGGCAAAATAGTAACTGGATTATTTAACTATCATATTTTCGAGATATCTGTTCCGATTAAATTAACCAACGGTAATTATTTACATCTTATAGTAGATATGACAATGGCAACAGTATTATATCTTTTTAATGATTTTGAAGAACTTTCATTCTATTCCATTCTAGATAAATTAAAAATTAAAGGTACATCTACAGAGCACAAAGTAAAAGCTACTTTGGAAAAATTAATTGTTAAGCAGTTACTAAAATTAAATAGCGATCTATATTATTTTAATGAGTCTTACAAACCGGATTATAAGACAAATAAAACAGGATCATTGAGATGTTTTTAATGCCAAGTAGTCAATTCTGTTCTTTAATTTGTTCTTTGTGTTAAATGTATTAAACTTAATTAAGTCATCTATATGTAAAATTTTATATATGTCCGTTAATATGTATCTTATCTAGAAATATTCTAAACCTATTCTGATTCGAATGCTTGATCAGCAACTGAAAACAGTACTTCCATTCCTCTAATTTGGAAATTTATGTCATTGATATCTTCGTCATTAGACGGTATGATTGTTGGACCCCATATGATACAAAGAGCTTTTACGTTCATTCTATTATCAGCTTCGTTTGCAATAATTCTTTTTAAATGAAATATTATTGATCTTAAAGTCCAATATTGTGCATCAGGGAATTTGTATATCAAACCATGCATATAATTCTTTCTTGTTTCTGGGTCATCAATTGATAAACATATTTTTAATTCGGGTATAATGCTTGATGGTACAAGTGAGTCAGGTAAAGCAGCAAAAAATGCTTTCAATAATGATCCAACCACATATATATCTGAATCAGTATAATCCTTTGGTGGTAATACCATAGATATATTGGAAGGATCTTTATCGATTTCATCTTTTAGTTTACTCACATCCAAAACATTAGCTGATTTTCTATATATTCCTTCTAGCTTTAAACCATATGTGTCAATGACGTATATACATTGTCTTACAATGGCTGGTACCATATCTTGTTCATATTCCAATAAACTCTCAAGAGGAACACCAAATGTCTTAAAATTCTTTTGTGTTCCTGGTGGCATGGTTGGATTAGTTTGGACATGAGAAAGTGGCCTACCTGAATCTCCAGTAGTTGCTGATAATGCTGTAGCAAGACTTGGAATTCTCATTGGTCTGTTGTTTTCATTGTTATTCATTCCATTGCCATGGTGATTTATTGATTGCGGTTTCATCATCATTGATGAATTATTATTTGATGCCATCCCCGCTATTGTTGCAGTAGCAGCAGAACCAGTAGCAGCTGCAGCTGCAGATGTGCCTGCTAATGCTGCCCCGCCTAATGCTGCGCCGCCTGCTGCTGCCATTCCAACTGTACTCATTTTACCCATACCTGAATTTGCCGAACCTAGTGAATTAGTATATACACTTGAAGTTGGGGTATATACTGATTCAGGTGGTGGTTGTGAAGTTACATTTGTAGAAATATTCAAATTATTATTTCTTTGTCCATTTACAGTGAACGTCGAATTAGGATTTGGATTAATCAATTGACCTTTAACCATTGACGGATGTTTCTTATAAGGAACTGGGATTAAATTTTTATTTACCATTAATGAATCTTTACCATTATGATTATATTTGTTCAAATACTTGTATAAATCATTTTCATTTGTAATTTTTAAAACAATGGATCTCATTGATTTACTTGGATCTAGCGGTGATACTGTGACACCAGTATTTAATGCTAAATTTTCTGTCCAAATAGTATATTTCTGTAATTGAATTGTCAATGCTGTATCAATTTCTAAGATTAGATCTTTCAATTCTGATGCTATTTTTGGTCTTTCAGTGTTTAAGAATACATTTCTTAAAGAAGTGGAATGGTCCACTCTTTGCTTATATTCCATATCAGCTGAATCAATTTTTCTTTGTAATTCTTCTTCTTGTTCTTTTGTTGTTTTGGAACCTCTTAAAGTTAATTTTGTCTTTGTTGGATCTGTCATTCGAACCTTTTCCCAATCTTGACATAATGAGTTATAACGAGCCTGTGCCTTTTCAGCACTATGTATCGAATCTGATACATCCTTTTCCAACCGTCTACTTTTTTCCTTTAACGATTTTCTCATCTTAGTCATGGTCAATAATAATGCACTTAATTCATCATACATTTTCGATAAAGCACTGACATAACTCTGTTTAACTTGGGCAATCTTCCCATCAAACTGCAAAATCTCTTTAATAGCTCGTCTCAAACTTGGACTAGTAGTAGAAGTAGCTTCAAAAAAATGTTTATATTGTTTAGATAATTCTTCTGCATTTTCTTCTTCTAACAGAAATTTCTTCTTAACGTATTTAGTAAACTCTTCACAAGTAAGCAACGACTGCTTCAAATTCAACAACAACGCATTGATAGCCACATCTGAGTCCATGACTCTGCGTATCTCCGAACGATCTAACATAAGTGAACCACTCTCTGCATTAGAAACTGATCCATCCACTGAACCACCATTGTTTGTAATCACCGTCTGCCCCGAATGGGTACTCTCACGATCAGGCATATTTTCAATATCCTCTTACTGATGCTCTTACTTTGAATAATGCCCTTCTTGCTCCTCTTGTACCCCAAGCAAACTAACACTTCTTCTTGATTCAAAGGTAAACACAAAGATTTTGATCCTCTTATTCCAGTTATTTTTGTTTCAAATTGTGCCAATTGCGATGAAAAATTTAAAGCACAAACTGGTAAAACTATTAAATGAGGGAAATTGGATGGTATGTTTTGTTATAAAAATGGGATAAGTGATGATAGTATGAGGGAAGAAACAATACCACAATACTGGATTGGTTAAGATGTATCTTCAAAGCTCTTTATATACTGTTTTGTATGTTAATTATATGATATTCGAGGTTATACTTTGAATATTGGCAGGTCACGTGTATTACTTGGCGCTCACATATAATGGTCAATACTCAACCCAAACTTATACAATACTGTGCCATACCCACACCATTCAGTAGCCATTACTACCGTAGCTTCTTAGGTTTTATTATGAAGTATACAGAAAACCAGATACACTAGATATTTCAGTTGCAAAAATACAAATAAGCATAAATACAGGCACTGTTTAAAGGGATATCCAAATGACTGGCTCTGGCTAGTACTTTTAACACATTATCAGTATCCTTTAATGTATTCCACGCTCTCCCGTAAACTCCACACTCCTGTCAACCCTACACTCACAAACTTCGATGCTTTATATTTATTTATTAAAGATGAATATGTAGTTATATATATTTATATTGTATTTACACAGGATATTTTAGTAGCATATGCGAGGGCATCACTCTCTCACACAGACATATGTCATATTTAATTCTCACCAAACGAATAGATCCATTTGACTGCATTTCTCACTTCGTTGTTCCACAAATCTTTAAAAGTCTCAGCTTTTGATCTGACTAGCACATCAGTAGGTTTCTGAATCACATCACTCACACTAGTGAACTTGATAGTCTCTGTACCATCGATCAGTCCTTGTACTTTATCGTTCAGTTTCTTCCAACTGGCATTCTTATACAATTCACCATTTTGATTCACCACATAATAATAATAAGAAGCCGCTATCGTACTGGAGACCACGGTGAACGAAGTAAGTTTAACCAATCTACTCATACTACACAATTATAATAAGCCAATATCACGTCCTATGAACCTTGTCAGCTTGCTACACACACCTCTTTACACAAAATCATTCAAATTAACCTTGTTTTAACCTTTCTCAACTTCAATTTCACTTGAAATCTTTCACCGAATTGCCAGCTTATTGGACCAAAACACATTTAAAAGGTGAAGATGAACTGTTTATGGATGTTTATTTAGTTGGTTTATGAATAGTAGTGTATATTTGTGGATTGTTCATGCTAATACGAGCATAATCAAGTGTGTATGTAGTAACTATATCAAATTTATATAGGTCTGTGTGCCGGGGTTTTAGCAACTGCAACTGGTGCTACGATCTGTTATTCTTGTCCATGACCTGGATTTGGCATTCAGGTCTACATGCTTCGCATGGCTCTGTTTACGAGACTCTTCTTCTATCTGTAATAGAGTTTTGAATTTATTATCTGGGATTTGTTTGCAAATTGATTCGAATAGTTCGTTTATTCCCTGACCAGTTTTAGCACTTACTTTTACCACAGGTTGACTCAATCCTTCGATATCGAAGTGGTCAACATCTTCTGTGTCGTCTACTAAATCGCACTTGTTCCCAACAAGTACTATTATGATCTCCTCTCTTGCCTCTCCTGAAACGTACGAATTCAACTCTTCAATCCAGTTTTTGGCTCGTACTAAACTTTCTGGTCTGCTAAGATCAAACGTTATCAATGCTATATCTGTATTTCGGTAGTACATAGGTGCCAAAGACCTATACCTCTCTTGACCGGCAGTATCCCATATTTCTAAATTTATTCTCTTCGTCAAACCATGCTCATCGTTTGTGTTCCCTTCGTCGTTATCACTTCGAAGTTCGATGGTCTTGGCTATAAAAGCTGCTCCAATAGTAGCATTGCTCTTGTTGAAATTACCAGTAATAAACCTAGATACAACAGATGTCTTCCCCACAGAGGATTCACCCAACAATACTAACTTTAAATCACAGACGAGTATTTTATCTTTACTCGAACTCTCTAATTCTTCACTCATTCTGTAAATAGTAGCGCTACTTTTCTATCTGAACTGTATAAAACACCGTGAATCAATACCTTCACAATATTATGCTACCAGACCCTTCACTAGTTGTCCATTTAACCAAACTTGAGTCACTGGAAGTAATAATCATCTCCTTTTAAAGTGCCTATTTTACAGTCCCCACAGTGAAATTATCATTATTTAGAGATGCGTTGTTATCAAAATGGCTTTATATAAAACTATTTTGACCTATTTTCCCTTGTTTTAATCGTAATAGTTATCACAACTTGTTATAAAGGCAAACAAGAACCACCAAGAAGGTACCCATATTTCATACTGTATTCGAAATGTCTGAACTTGTGTTTTCTCACTCTGTGGAAGCTGCTATTTCTGAATCTACGCAATTCAACAAAGTGCTAGTCATATACACTGCACTTCAACAAGATGATAATCAGTGGTTACAAACATGGTTCCATCCAAGGATTTTATCTGATGAATTGAAAAACAAGTCAGTATGGTTGAGGTTGGTTAAAGACACTGAAGAGTTTAAGAATTTTGAAGAATTATTCCAATCTATTCAGGCTCCAAGTTTATATTTCATCAAAGATCAACATATTCAAATGATTATTCATGGTGAAAATGGTCATGGGAAGTTCTCACATTGGAATAGAATTGTGGAGTATTTGGAAAATGTAGATTGTACTGTACCTACATCCACTAGAATGTCAGTCACCCCGGATGCAACTACACCTGTCCCAGTACATCCTAATGCTAACGAAGCTAATAAATCATCAACTTCTAATGAACCAAAGAAAGTTGTTAGGAAAACATTTAAAGAAGAAATCAACGATATTACACAAAAAAAATATCGTGAAGAGGTGTTAAAGCAAAGACGTATTGCTAGAGAGGAACGTGAACGTATCTTAAGATTAGTGAAATCAGATAAACAAGAAAGAAAAGCTAAACAATTACAAGAAGATGCTATAAGAAAAAATACAACTAATCTTGAAGATAAAGAAGAATTGGAAATTACAGTTGTTCCTACTGAAGTTAGTGACAATATAAAAAATACCGATGCTCTGGATATAGACGTATGTTCGTTACTAATAAAATTGACTAATGGTGACTCAATTACAAATGAATTTGAATCGAAAAGTTCATTGACTGATGTCAGAAGATGGATAGACCAAAACAGAACAGATGGATCTGTTTCTTATCTATTCCACAGAAATGTTCCTAGAGTTACATTTAGCTTAGAAGATGAATCCAACTCTTTAAAGGACTTACAATTAACACCCAGATCAGTTTTGATTCTAGATCCAGTTGAAGATGATGCCTATAATGAATCAAGATTTTTAGGAAGGTTGATAAATAGATTTGCATTCTGGAGAAGTGCTACAAATATAGACAATACTGTAGATGATAACGAAAGTGGTCTATCATCTTCTGAAGATGGTATCCAGAATTCAAATTCTAATAGATCAAATGACGAAAGTGTAAAATCCTCTGTTTCACAAACTAATAATTCGTCTAAGACATTCCCATATATTACACAAGTTAGCAACGACACAACAGAATCACTTGCAACATCAATAAATAATACCTCTAAGGAAAGTGATAATGAAAAAAAAGATGATCGTCCAACTTATAATGGAAATACTATAAATTTGGAAAGTAAAAAGGATGATTAAATTTTTGATTAACACATTTATATAGTTTTTCATATATCTTTAAAATGATAAAAAAATGGCTTGGTTGCTATTTTTTCTTATTTATATGTACATATATAGAATTTATATGAAACCAAATAATAATATTATATACTCTCCAAAATAAGTTCTTTTTTATTCTTTTTTGGACTTTCCTTTTGTTTAGTGTCAGTAATTTCTAAATGGCTTAATTTTTCAAGAACTTCTCCTGCAGCTTCTTGTTCTGCAAGTGGTTCTTCCTTTTCTTTACGAATTTCAGTTGCTAATTTTTCTAATTCTTTGTTTAATTCCTCATCATCATGGAATTCTTCAACAATACCAGTGGAAGATAGAACACTGTTGATTTCATCTGCTTTCACTCTTTCTTCTTGAATATCATCTAGTAACTGTTCTACCTTTTCTGCTGAGCCACTGTATTCATTCAAAGATTTCATAACTTCTTTACTACTGAATAGAGTTTGTACTAATATTGCATTTGTAGCAGATAAATCAATTTGATGTTTAATTTCTAATAAATTATTCCTATATTTTAGTAATTTTGTTAAGTATTTTTCGGATAATAATTTGGCCCTCAGATATTCTCTTTTAGCTTCCCTTTGCAGATTAGAAGAGTTAATCTTCTTAACATTATTACTAATTTTTTCTTCCAATTGATCAATCATTTTGTGTAATCTGTCAATTCCAATTTTAACTTCAACGATTCTTATATCATTCTCTGTTATCTCAATTGGGAAGTTTTTCCAATAGCTACTCAATGATGGGTGAACTAGCTTAACAAAATCATCAGAATATGTTAATATATTTTTATATTTAGATGCATAAAATAACATAATATCATATTCGTCAGCTTGTACTAATTTAGTGATTCCAGATTTTCGACAAAACTCTTCTTTAGAATATATTACATCCGATAGACCAGTTGCATTTTTCAGAAGATGTTCTTCAATTTCAGAATATACATATGAATATTGTTTCTGCAATGCTGAATTAATGACTAAAGTAGTTTCATTCAAGTAATTTGAACTATCATTATTTTTTCTAGAGGTAAATGGTTTTAAAAACTTTAATTTATCAGTAAACCATTTAAGCATCCCCTTATTTTGAGTACCATCCATACCCAAATTATTGAATACATCTATAGGGGTAATAAATCCTTCTTGAACCAAAATATCAATAACAACATCTATACTTTTCGGTACTCCATATACTTCATGATGTAGACTTTGTAAAAAATTCTTCCCTATAAGGAATGTTATTTTATTTGAATCATTTAAGTATTTAGCAATGATATACTCTTTCCAAGTTGATATATTAGCCTCATAACCGTCTGGATTCAATTCTGATAGCTGTCTAAAGTCCTTGTATAGCGATTCCAATCGAGATTCAGGCAAACTCATTTTAAAAATCCCAAAGAAAGTCCCTTTCCACTAATCAATTAATCGTTACAACCGGAATGACAAAGGCAAATATACAGATTATTCAATATATTCTTCAAATATCAATATACACCGTACTAAACTGTTGGTGTTGTTGAGCATTGTTCATTATATTCTTGTCTATATAAAACATCTTTAATATCTTTAAATCTTAAATTCATTTAACTTAAATTTTTAATTGCCAGCCACATCGGATTAATCCTCAATGGGATTCTTAATTGAATATGTAATAGAGAAACCCTTAAAATCAAGAAACTAACTATTATATTGTTAATTATATATTTATACAACTGTGTGTTAGTGTTAATATCCATGTTCTATAGAAGTGTTGTTCTTTTGTGCATTTTTGAATTGAATCGGTTAATTTTTGGAACGGAATAGATGAATCTCAGATTGTTTGAAGTATCTTCTTCCATCTTCATCTATAAGTACCAAACTTAAATAGTTCTTGACGTTGAAGTAATTGCAAGATACAGTTGGGGTTAACTCATATCCACTTAAAAATAATCTAATTGGGATAGTTTCACCTTTTACTGGAGAACCATCCATTATTTCATATCTGATTGCTGTTGTATCCACTAGCATGCTTGATTCTTGCAAACCAGAAGACTCTCTTGTGATCACACTAAGTTCCATATGTTTAATTTTCAATCTTGACAGTAAGAAATATATTCTCCCTACGATAACATCCTTTAAGGAATAGTCTGATTTAGCATATTCAAATTCTATGTGTAAACAATTTTCAATACCAATGTCCAACTTAACTGGATGCTTATCCTTCTTCTCGACAACTGATGTAGTTGTATGATCTGTTTCTGCTTCCCCTGGTTCTTCTCCATCTTTAGTTGGTTTTGATGGTTTTTTGTCTGTTACAGGAGTCGGAAGTGGAAGTTGTTTATTCGTAGATTTTGGATTAGAGTATAGATAAACCCAAAACTTCTTAATTTTTGATATATCTGATCCCTTTCTGATTACAGTAACTTTTATATAATATGATACATCGACATTTTTACCTCTGTAAGATTCATATCTTTTAGGTAGATTTTTAAAAATGAACGGGAAATTTTGTGAATGTTGTAATTCACCTGGAGGACACAAATCGTAACTCAAACACAAGAACTGTTCAACAGATTTCTTTCTTACATCTACACTCTTATAACTATTGTTTGCACTACGACTACCACCAGCAGATGTAATCATATCAATTGACCCAATAACAGAAATCTTAATCCCCGAATGTTCAATCTTCTTCCCTTCTCTGATTCTCAAAGTAGCAATCCCACTGATAGTCTCACCATCTTCAAACAATGGTATGGAATCAGTCAGTGTCTTTGGATTCGAAATGGCACTATTCGATATCTCTATATGTTTTCTAGATTCTTCTCCATCTAATAAAATCTCAATATCAATCGGTGACTTAAAGAATAAACTCATCCTTGTTTTCTATATGTCTATCTACTACCCAAATGTGTTCCAAATACCCTACAGTACCCCTATTCAACTGCTAATACCACCTTTTACACAATATATTATCCTTATGTTCTCATTATATCTTGTTCTTCTTGTAAGAGATCCTTTAAATATTCAATAAGGGCTTAACAGGTAGGGCGACGTATATGGTGACGAATCTGGTCCCAGTCTAACTATTTGAAGACTAACCACGAGAACAACGTGAATTATAAAGACTACAGCAACCATGCCAGAGGCGTATCATTTATTTATATAGCCAGTATTTTTATCTTTGTTTTTATACAATGAACAACCAAGAAAATACGATGCCATATAACCATACACTGTCGTTGCAATAAGCAATATGAAGCAAGTTTGACTAATGGCAGACACGTATCCTAGGATCTTCAATACCTTCCTAGATATATTGTAACGTTTAATGGTCAGATTATAATACAGTTTATGATTATATGTATATATTTGTATGTACATGCTTATATGTCAGATAACATCTCATCTCTTTCTAATTATTGTTATCTTTTGAGTTTGGATCTTCTGTCACTTTCTCATTGAAAACAGATATGTATTCAATGACTCTGGAATCATCTTTTAATTCACGAGTCCATTCACTATTTCTTTCATGACCTTGTTTAACCCATTTAGATGGCCAGTCACTTTCTTCATCTTTTGCTAATGATAAATCAGAAGGGCTTTCAAATTTTCTTATATCTTTTTGGTTGATTAGATTTGCTACTTTAGAACATGTTTCTTCTGCAAAATACCTTTTATTGTAGAAACGATAGATACGTTCTGGGACGGTTAAGAACCCAATCAAATTTGGAATAGGAAGAACAAGTAACGGTTGATGAAGTAATATTGGGACCTTATCCTTTGGATCTTTAATTATATTATTATTTTTCAATAATGCTTGTGAAATCTCTATTGGGATTTCTACAGATGAGTAATTTTCAGGGTTAATGAATGGTTTTAGCATCAATTGTTTCACTTCATCTTCATCATCTTCCTTTTCTTTGTTGTCTTCTTTTTCTGGTTCACCTTCTGTTTTAGTGGCATCTACACCCTCAGCTTTTGATTCTACTGTTTCAAAAGGATCTGTAGTTTCGTTTTCTGATATCAATGGTTTTTCAATTTCAACATCTTTCACTTCTTCTTTAATTTCCTCTTTTGCCTCCTCTTTAGGTTCTTCCAAAGGTCCCAAAAGACCTTCATGCAACCCATTGATATACTCTTTGTATGCACCTCTACCAAGACATATGACACCACCAACTAACAATGGATCATCTATTATAGCATCTTCACTAATTATTTCCTTAGGTTTATCTTTTTTATAAAAAATACCCATAATGTTTCTATAATCAAAGCTTTTCTTATACTCTTTACCGTCATCTGCATCATCAATTTCATTCTTGATATTCTCTAAACTACTAGTTTGGTCTTTCCCTTCTTGAAGCATTCTAGTTCTTAAATCTCTTATTCTTGAAGCTACTTCTGTTCTAATAACACCCTGTCTATGCTCTTCGATGACTTCATAATCTAAACCAGAGTAGTATAAAATAGGTTTAACATAACGTCTCCATATTTTCAAAGATGTATCCAAGTAGTCACTTGGTGGTGGTGCTATAAACACAGTGATTTTTCTTGGTTTCTTATTAACATCCAATACAGTCGTTGATTTATCCTTAACAGAGTCTATATAATGCTGTCTAATCTGTTTCTGTTTATGCTTATCGTACAACAACCCAGATATAGACACAGTTAAAACAGTACCAAAAATCATCCAGTTTCTTGAAGGTAATCTGATATTTGGAATACCCATTGCCCTTAAAGCAGGATTAGAAAATCCAGCTTTAGCCTTTACCTTTGGTTTCTCTTCTTTAGTCATTTAGTTTTTACGTTACTGATACCAAACTTTGCACAAAGAGCTATAAAAAACACAACAACCTCTTCACTTGTCTTGAAGGGGAATACGGTCCAGCACTAGTATACTTCTGCTTTCACCATTAATAACTAACAGGTATTTTCTTGTATATTTCCCATGAATATCATCTATTCAAATATCAAATTTTTCACCAAACCGCTATATAACCAATTTTCTCACTAAACAAGAAGCACTATACTTGGGTGATAACCTGTCATTAAGACAGGTGAAATGAATAGAGACGATATAAAGAAGCTATAGGATGTTATATCATACTATTATTATTACTATGTAATATATTTTATATGCATATGTAGGTTTATATACTCATTGAAATAACAATCTTATTGTATTTTTACATTTTTTTTCTTTCTTAATTATCACTTCTACAATTATCATCCCAGTTTAATGTGAAACGACCATCAGGAATAGTATAATGTTGAATTTTCTCTATTACTTCTTCTGGTGTAGTAGCTACTTCTATAATTTGCCCATTTTTAGAACTGATAAATCCGCTATCAATAGCATGTCTTAAGAAAACTAGTAATGCATCGTAAAACCCGTCAATGTTGAATAGTACAATTGGTTTATTATGAATACCTAGTTGTGACCAGGTGATACATTCCATGATTTCTTCCAAAGTACCAAACCCACCTGGCATTGCCACAAATGCATCACTTTCATCTGCCATCAATTTTTTTCTTGAATGCATATCAGGCACAATAATAGTTTCACCGTATTCTGATGAAATTGGTGAAGCACCATGATGGTTATCAACAGATTTCTTCAAATCATCATTCAATTTCTTAATATTTTCATTACTACCACTGTTATCTCTTTCTTTCTCCACCAACGCATCAGGAATAATACCAAGTACTTTGCCATCCACATTCTTACCCATTGTAGATTTAGCAATCGTACCCATTAAACCTGTAGTACCACCACCATAAACTAATCTCCAATTCTCATTGTAAAACAGTTGACCTAATTTTGCAGCTTGTTCTGAAAATATTTCATCACTACCAAATGATGAACCACAGTATACACATACTGATCCAATCTTATTGTCTGCACCTTCTGAACTAGTCATATCTATCTTTATATTTATCTTATTATTATTGTTGTTGTTGTTGTTGTTGTATGATTTATCCTTTGACAAGATCACAATTTCCCAATATATTTATTCAAATCCCAAATACTCTCGTCCCTTATATATAGATATATACAAGTGTGTTCTTCCGTATCTGCTTGAGGATCCCTGGGTAAACACTCTTCTCACACACCCCTCGATTCAACAACTACTCTTAAAATACCCTCTTCCACAAACCATTAGCCTCCAAGTTCCCATCTTCTTACCTCTGTCCAATTCACTCTCCCTCTCCATAAGACTCATCCAGTATCCCATTTCTCTCAGCCCAGCAATCGTTGTTTGTTGCAAAAAAGATCTTCCGAGCTGTTTTGTGGTTTTAAGTTTTAAAGGCAAAGGTATTGGAACTTTAACCCCTCTGAGAAGAACAAACGTTTATCAAGAAGGGTGTGTGTTAGTCATCAAAGCTGGTGCTTACTATACAGTTACAGTTACAGTTACATGATATTTAGGTATACAAATATACATATTGTTTAAGGGTCGTGGAGGGAAGGGGGGGGGGGGGGGGCACGATTATTTATTTATTTCCATACGATTTCTTTATAAAGGTAATCTACTAAACCCCAGTCGTCTCTACCTGTGTCGTTTTGTTCGTTGATGGTTTGTAATCCATGGGAGTCTATCAGTTCCCATAACCTGGCCCTTTCTGCATTATACTTGGCTCGGATTGGTATCTGCAAGTAACATTTACCAGTAGTTGTCTGTTGTTCATTGTTGTTATTCTTCTTGCTCAGGAATTTCACTATCATGTTAACTACCCATTCCGGATGTAGTGGTGAGTATATCGGATCAGCGACAAGTATCACGTCGAATGTCATATCTGTGTACTTCTCTATAAAATCCGTTGGGTTTGTCCAATCTAGTACATCTGCTTTGACAAAAGAGTCTAGTTCATTTGTCATTACATTCTTGTTCAAATTTGTAACGATTTCTGGTAAATCTGTCAAATACATTTCAATACTTTTGTCGATATCTGTTGTATCACCACCATGACAAGATTCGTAAAGCTCTTTCCATTTACATGCCCATGAGATACCAACTAAACCTGTACCTGAACCTAATTCCAATACTCTTAATTTTTTATTCATTTTACGAATTGATTCATTGTTATCTTGCTGATCTAAGATTTTAACTACTTTCTGTGATAATATTAACGACGAACCCCATGTTTTCCAACCAAGATTATCTGCTGTCAATGAAGGTTCGTACAATTCAACTATATGGTTTAACCCATTTAATTTAAACTCTCTAACCATTGATGGTTGTGCAGTACGTCCACAATTTTCCGATATTCTTAAACTTAATTCTTTGACGATATCTTGTAATACTTTGCTATTCGAATCATTTTCCAATTTCAGTTCATATGATTTCAACGTCGAGGTATAATAATTCAATAATAATTCCTTTTGAGATGTAGTTCTTACCATTGGAATATTCTTAATAAGTTTAACACGAGTGTTCAAATTGGATTTCGGATATATGTTTGTATACCAATCTAACAGACTATCCATGTACTGAATATCGATCTTCTTCTGCTTGCATACTTCTTCAACGTCAATATCTTGCATACCATCATGTTCATTTTTACTCCCACCATGGAAATTAATTTGTGTTTCTGGTCGTAGCAATAAAAGCACACACAGTATCACTTCAGGAGCAGCAAAACGGAACGATGGCAAGTCCAATACATCGACCATCGAATCATCACCATTGCCATCACCATTCTCTTCCTCTGAGTCCACACATTCAACTTTTCGTATCTCATCTTCTTCAAACAAAACAGGAGCCTCTTCAACCTCTACTTCTGGCTCCCCAGTATACATATCCAACACATCAAACATGGCTACCACAATCGAATCTCACTATCACCACTTCTAATACTCTTGATATACTCCCAATCCCCATCAACATCACACAAATACCTACTTCTATACATCTAGTTCATCCAGATCCATCGAGGTTTCACCAAAAAGTTTTCAGCGATGAGCTTACCAGCGGCATTTGGCTACCACATGAACCATTTTTGTTAACAAGCCAGGTTAAAGGGATCAGAAGAACAACTGATGTTTGATGTAAAGGAGGTCTGTTGGAGTGTATGGAGAGGATCTAGTAACTGAATTAACAACAAACGTACAGTTATATATATATATATATATATAGTGCTGGGTTTGTGTTTGAGAAGGTTTGGATTCCACAGTAAACAAAGAAAGTTACATTTCACAAGGGGGTTGAGAAAATTGAAATAGAATTATAAATAAAAATGAGTCTGGTACCTTATAGGGAAGATTCTGTGATACTGGATGATCCAGAGTCACAATCGTTGGTGATACTGGATACGTCTGTGGGTTCATTGAAGTTATACCAACAGATATTCAATTCTAATGGCGGGATAGACGCTACAACTGGTAATGTTTTGAATCCCAATGATACATCTATTGCATCGTTCGTTTGTCCTCAATGTCATACTCTAATTGACCCTACAATCTCTTTTGAAAAACATACAAGAGATGACAATAAAGGGAACGATATTTTACATGATGATGACGACAGTCATGCCAGTAGTGATGATGATAATAATCCACATTCTGAGTTAGGTAGAAGAAAATTACTTACTTCATATGTTTCAGAATTTAATCTATCTAAGAAATATTTTAAATTATTAGAAAATAATCATAAACGGTTTGCATTACAAGATACCCCAAATACAGAGACAAATAGTGATAATGGTTTTTTCATTCCTGAAGATTTATTTATTCCTGGTTACTTCCATAAGTTTTTCAAAACCTTATCCTTACTGGGTAGAGGTGCAAGAGGATCTGTATTTAAAGTTGTGCATAAAATGGGGGATATAGAACTTGGTATATTTGCATTGAAAAAAATCCCAATTGGTAATGATATTGCTTGGTTTGAAAAATGTATCAGAGAAGTTAAAGCTTTAAGTTCGTTGACTCATGAAAGTACAAATTTAATTACTTACAACCATGTTTGGTTAGAAATGGATACATCTTGTGGTCTAGTACGAACTGAAGACGGTCTAGATTCAGATACTTTGGAAAATATACCTTGTATATTTATACTTCAACAGTATTGTGATGGTGGCAATTTAGAAGATGTAATATTAAGAGATGTCTTTAAAAAATTCCCTGAATTAAATTCTATTGAAGAACGTAAAGAACAATTTAGATTGAATCGATTAAGAAAAGGCGGGAAGGAAAAAAATCTGGGGTTGTCAACAGAAATAATTATAACAATAATAAAAAATATAGCTAATGGTCTGAAAGAATTACATGATATCGGTTTAATCCACAGAGATTTAAAACCATCAAATTGTTTGTTACTTCATAAGTATACAACAGAATATTCAAAATCAAAGAAAAATAAAATTTCACCTTTCCCACAAATTGTTATTGGTGATCTGGGAGAAAGTCAGTTAAGTGGAGAATTTAGATCTGCCACTGGTGCAACGGGTACATTAGAATTTACTGCTCCTGAAGTAATCATTCCGGGGGAATTCAATGATAACAAACGTTCAAATAATGGATACAATGAATATACATTTGCATCTGATATGTATTCTCTGGGTATGATTTTATATTTCATTATTTTTGGAGGATTACCATTTGAATCAGAATTAGAAATTGTAGAATTAAAAGATAAAATTAAAAGTTTTCATTTTGATAAAATAGCCCTGATAGAAAAACATAAAACTATGGGATTAAAAGAAATAGATTATAAACTATTTGATTTAATGAATCTACTTCTTTCTTCTGATCCAAATAGAAGACCTACTGCATTGGAAGTGGAGTTTATATTAAATGAAATTGAATTACTTAAAATTCCTCGTACATATTATAATGACATTGAGAAAATGAATTACAAAGAGAGTAATATATCAGAAATAAGAGAGAGTAAAAGTACATCACCGCTTGAACAAAAAATAAAGATAAATTATAAGATTAAACCGACTGCCAAGGCAATCACATATGGAAATAATTTCAAAATTAAATCTTACTCAACTGCTTTAAAGTTTTTATTGATTGCCATTGAAGCTGCGTTATCTTATTTTGTTGTTGTATACTCCCCACCAGGTTCAATTTCATCGTATCTAACTCTACTCTTGTTAGGAATGGCTTTCAATGTTTCAAATGAGCATCAGTATTTCACTACTATCCCAATAATAATTATCGCATTAAATACATTTTACTCAAAGTATTTCCGATTACTCATGAGTATCTTACAACTAACTTAATACTATATACTATATAATTATATATATATATAATAACGAATGAATAAAATCAATAATAATAAATTGCACAGTCGTTTTACCATATTTTGATTATTAGCGCCTTTATCTCATCAATATCTTACGGAAGCTTTTATGAAAATATCGAAATTAATTAAAGGTTATAAGTTTAAAAAAGGACTGCTATTTACAAAGTTTTAGCTAATACAGCAGGTTCCGAAGTGCCATCAACAAGAACTCCAAGTCGGATCAAGAACTAGTATGGCTCTATTATCTACTAGAAAAAGGAGTGCAACAGCTCTTCCTTCTGAGAAGAAACCAACAGAGAATTTAGCGGTTGGAAACAGGGCAAGATTTCATAGTGTCTCTTCTGATATTATTCCACAAACGTTAATGCAACAAAGTGATGACACATATTTGAGAATGGCCAAGTCTCCATCAAGTAGGGCTCCTAGTCTTTCTCAGGTTGGTTTCCAATCTATTTTTGAAGGAGGTGGTCAGAGAAGATCAAAACAAAGTCTTTTGTCCTCTGATTCAATATCAGAAAAGCCTTTAAGAACAAGCATTAGCACTGATTCAAACTTAGCATATAATCCAAGTGATATATCAAGATCCGTAGATAATATATCGCTTAAAAGTTCACATACGTCATCGTCAAGCATAAAGGGAGGCAGAAGCTCTTCTATCTTTAATAGACAAAAAGATTCCTTATCAACTATTGAAAAACCATCGAAACTTAATAGAGTGACAAGTAGTAAGAGTTCTGCTAGTTTATCTAACTCAGTGATGTCCAACAAATCAAATAGGTTATCGAAAGTTGCAAGAAAATTATTTCATCGTAAACAAAATAGACAGAATGGTGATGACGTTGTTGAACAAGTAATCCCAAGCTCATTGAGTAAATTTTTGCATCCTTCATACCTGAGACATAGAACTCAGTCACAGTTTATTCATAATACAAATGCCATAATGGATTCTGGAAAATCCGTTTATTCATTCAATCCATCCATCAGCAATAATGTCAATGATAGTATAATGATGGTAAATAGTGATGAAAACGTAGCAACTAATAATACAATGATGTTACACGATCTATTAAAAAATCTACCTTCTTTAGAAGCTAATTATAAAAACTTTTCAGTACAAGAGTTAACAGTTTTGACTGCTAATGTTTGGGGTGTTTATTGTAACGTCATTGTGGAATTATTTAAAACAAAACGTCTATGGCAATTACCAGCTAAAATTGAAGACATTAATAGAGTATTGGAGTTTTATGCATTCTTAAAAACGGATTCAAAGGTTGCATCTCCTCACAGTACGTTTTTAAATGAATTGGAGGAATTTATATCATCATCTCTGCATGTATTAGAAAATCAGATTGTTTTTAATTATACAAATGAGAACACCATGAATACATTATTAAAAAGACTGGGAGTAATATGGCAGATATTTTATCAACAAGTATATTATGATGTGATGGCGTTGTTATTACCGTTAGAAAAGAGTTTTAGGACACACCGTAAGTACTGGTCTACTGCTGGTCCTTATTCAGATTCATATGATAGGCTATCTGTTGATCATATTTTACTAAAATGTTTTAGAGATTGTATCGTTTTACCATATTATCAAACATTTATACACAGAACGGACAGTGTCAGTAAGAGTTTCCAAATGTACATATATAGTGAAGAAGCTGAAAATGGTGTTACAGATCATGATAAACTAACTCTATTGCAATGCTTCGGTATCTTAAGTACAATCCATGGGAATGATAACAGTCAAAAAATTTTGGAAGAACTTTTAACAGGTATTAGAATGAGTATATAATACGTATATAATTTACATGACTAATTTAAAAAGATATATTACTGCATTTGACACCATGGCCTTCCATCGTTAACTTGATGACTACATAAAGCCGGTTCAAGACCAATCCCTATAACAGCAGCAATTAATATCCCCAAGGAGTCTGCTATCGAAACAGAACCTAATGCAAATTCGGTTTTATCTTTATCAACCTCATCAAGAATGTTTAAAAAGGTATTTACATAAGATGCACCTCCTAGGAATCCTTCATAGAAGACTAACAGTATTAATGGTATTGGTGTTTCTATTACAAAGAACCAAGATTGTAATATGGTTAGTACCAGATTTAGCCCTTGGAGAAATGTTAATGTGAACAAGTATTTCATTCTAAAATAACTACCAGTAGACCTAGAAATAAAAACACCACATTGATAAACAGTCCCATACATAACATATATATCTCTGTATTTTTGGAAAAAGGGCAGTGATGAGCCCTCACCAATTTGGAATAGCAATGTTGGTGAAACTGCTTGATTAATTAAATATTCAAAAATATACACACTAGTTAATGGAAGCATATATGGAATAATTAATTCTCTAAGTTTTTGTACTGTCTCCTGGACGTGTGATTTGACTCCAATAATTCCATTTGGTATAACTACCGATTCAGATATTCCAGTGGATTGTGGAACTAAGATGGAAGAAAATTCATCTATACTCTCCTCATCATGATCTTCTTCATTTGATATATTTAATTCTTGGTTTAATAAGACATACTCTGAATGGTTCAATTTGAAATAGAGTAAAAAATTTAAAGGTAATACACTGAACATGAGAAGTGCTATTTTTGTCGGGACATGTAGTATGGATGTTAGTAACATAAAAATTCCACTACCAGCCAGGCCTGCCCCACCAGTACCAGAAGACCAACCGTTTAAACTATTTTCTTTATAATAGTGTGTTAATTGCAGAAATGTAACTTCTCCAAATCCAGAAGATATGGATGCTAATGAAATCCCAATTAATGATATATATAGAGATGATTGTGAGACAAATATCATTCCTAGACAACTCAATACGATCAAAGAAAATATTCTATAGGAGTAAGGAATTCTATGAATGAAAAATGGTGAAACTAATTTAATCAGAAATGAAGGAAGAATGTCAGCTAATAACACTAACGATTTTGGCATCGTAGGTCCTACGATATCTATTGCAGCAGATAGGATAACGACATATAAAACATTATTTATAAGTCCAAATATCCAAAAATACCCATATATATGTCTTCGACTACTTTCGTTCATTACAAATAAACAAATAGTGTAATACTTTTATTCTAATTTTTGTCGTTGCAGCAAAATATTTTGAAATTCAACAATGCTTATGGGCTCTTCATTTAATTAGAAAGAACGAAATTTGAAATATATGAAACTACAAATAGAAATATTCTTATACACTTGTATTATTCTACTTGGTGGTTCACAGACGCTTCCATTACACAAATTGTTTACTCTACTTTTATTGAATCATCTTCTATCCAATCCCAGTAATTTTTCATTCGGTTGCTTCCCTAAAGCTAAAATATTGAAAAATCGAATCAAAGTCATAAAGGTTAAAATTAATCATACTGAAGTTTTTAGTTTTGGAGTATCTAGTGGATGAATATAATAAGTAAAAAAGCCATCTATCATACATACATTATACCAAATGATTCCAAGTAATATATTATCCAACAGTATTCGTGTTTTGAACTTACAAAGAGGCCTAGTGACTAGAGTGCCATATGCATTCAATGGGTCACTAACTACATTTAGGAATTTTAATTCAGAGGCTAAACCAAGCCCTCCAAAACTTCCAAAAGAGGAACAGGAAGAGTTTGAAAAGTTACAAAAAATTGCACAATCACAAGAAGCTATTGATGCTTACAATAAAGAAATAGAAAACGATCAATCAAAAGAAAGTTTGAAATCGAAGCTTTTAACAAAGAATGATATTGGTGCATTTTCACCAGAGTACAGAAATACTATTCCTGAATTCGAAGGTAATGTTAATCCTAAGACAGGTGAAATTGGTGGTCCAAAACAGGATCCTTTAAGACACGGTGACTATTCTTTCAACGGTAGAGTTACTGATTTTTAATAACACCTAAAGGCAACTATTGATAGCAGTATTATATTTTTTTGTAATTATAATTAGTGTTATGTTTTTCTATTGTTAATATAAGTTATATATAAATATATCTTTTTTTTAAAATGCATTATATTCTTCATTCATTCATATATCTATCTATACATATTTATTATTTAATTCGTAAATTGCTCTGCATAATATATTCCAGTCCATTGTCCTATAACCTTCTTTATATTCTTGCCAACGGAATAATTCATACATAAACATCAAATTAGGCTGAATGATTATATTCAATCTCCTTACTCTTACAAATAAGTACGCCTTCAATAAATCACATTGTAGTCTTTTCATACATTCTGCGATGCAAACAGTAGCTGAACGAGAAACTCCTACCATACAATGAACCAGTACTTTTCCGTTATTCCTATGGCATTCATCGATGAACTCTAAAGTGGTATCTAATTGGTGAGATAAGGTATCTTTCCCATTATCTGTAAGATTATTAATACGTAATATCTTAAAACCATCTTGTTCTATAACTTCAGACCAACTGGATCCATCGGTTATTTCGGTTGTTGAATTATTCACATGCTTATAGGAAGCATTTGATGTTAAAGTAGCTCTACGATTCATAGATGCTCGCAGGTTTACATTATCCACTTTCTTCAAATCTAGCTGATTTGGGGAAGAAAACCCTCTATTTCTTGAACGTAGTTCGTCTGTTCCTAGCCATGATAAATTCTCGCCTACCGATACAATATAATTAATACCCAAACTTTTTAATAATGTCTGCGAATGAGTATGTTCTAATGATCCAAGGTATAGATGTGGTAATATCATTGAAGGTAAAGGTCCTTTCAATTTTGAGAAATTTGACTCTGGTGGTATCCTTACAAAAAAAATTTTACTAAACATATCTGAATCAATCTCTAATGGTTTAGGTACTTCTTCTAAAAAGTTTTTTCTATAATTATTAATGTTTGATTCTCTCTTCGGACTAAATTCTCTTAATAAAGATTGTAAATGGCCTAATATTTGAAGATCACTATCGAAGAGGAAAAATGGTCTTTTGTATTCTAAGTGTAACTTTAGTAGAGTTTTCTGTAAAGGAAGATCCCAATGAAATATTAAATAAGCTATCATGATGAATGTTGTTTCTGTATAACCATCTGTGCAATAAAATAATGTTTGAAACTGTGCATCAGACAACTGATGGATGATATAACAAACGTTTAATATTACGTTTATTGAATTAATATTCAAACTTCCTAACCCAATGGAACCAGAACTTGGAAAACTAATATGAATAGAAGCGGATTTATTTTCTTTAACTTTATCCAATAGAGACCAAAGTGATGAGATTGTTGGTAACGGAGCATGCTCAAAAGATTTTATAAAGAGTGTCCACGGTTTCGTTAATGGTGGAATATTGAATATTTTTGAATCATTTGAATGTATGTTATCATTTTCGAATATTAGTTTTGGTAATGTTGTGATTGAGTTATTGTATTGTTGTGAAAGAGATTTCATATCTGAATATGAAGAATTATAATTTACTGGTATTACTTGAGATAGTTGAAAATCTGTTGAATTTCCTGCCCATACTAATTTAGATTCATCGATGAAAGTTGCAGAAGATAGCTTGGACATTTCTAATTTTTCATGATATGTTGGATTTGTTTCCCAGCAATTGAATGTAGAAATGTCGAATGGTGATAATATTTGGGATTTATCTTCTTGTTTATCTAAACTTGATATATTCATCGGTGGTAATGCTATTAAATCTGTTGGTATGTCATTTAATGAACTATAACTTAAGACGTATATATTTGGATCTTCAAAATGATTATATTTATAATTATTTTTAATAAATGACAATGAAATTTTTAACAATATCAATAAACCATTACAGTTTAAACAGAATGAATGATCGGATATGATAGATTTATCGGCATGATCATTATGGAAACAGTATAGTATAAGATGTGAAGACAATTCTAAATATTTCGAACATTGTAAATCAAACCTTCGAAACAAATTTGATTGCTTCCACACTTGATTGGTTCTGTTTAGATTACAATCACCTACCCTTGACTTGGATGAATTATTCAATAACTTAATTATTTGAGAATCTGTTTTCAAAAAGGGTAAAACGTTGAATTTTAAACATAATGATATTAAACTGTCTAAAGTTAATTGTGATTCAAGTTTTAAAAACCCATTGTTATCGATTTCTAATATTTTTAATAATGTATCTTTAACTAATTTTGCCTTGTTTTCATTATTTATAGTACTTATTGAATTAATTTCATTTATTGATATTAAAAAATCCTGTGGATCAACAGATGATTTCAATACACCTGAATTTTCAATGATAACATTTTGATTACATTCATTATTTTTTGATCTAATAAAGGTTACTAACCCATCAGTGTCAGTAATATTTGAGATAACTGGTTTTTCAATAAGATCGTTCGAATAAGTATGCAGCCAGGGAAATACAACAGTATGATCAGGTAAACGAGTTTCTCTACTCTCCACAAACAATGATGTTGCCCTTATTGGATCGATATAGATGATATTATTATCATTGTATATGAATTTTTCAGTAGAATTTCTTCTTTTCATTAACCTTGAATCATCGTTAATGGGAGTAGTACTACCAGTAATAATAAACTGATTTTCTTCATCTATGACATCCATTTCATTAGAATGTTTCTTCTGAACGGAAAAGTCATCTGTTGAAGATGACATCCTTGCGGAACACACACAGACAGTAACTTAAACTAAATTAAATTACAATAAGCTTTTATTCGACCCTCTCACTCTGTTTGTTGCAAAAGGGTCAATTATTGATACAATTTTTTAAAAAAAAACGTAGTGAAGTAATACTGTAAACAGGGTACACACACTCACACTCACACACTCGTTGAGAGGCAACGTACTATATAAGATATATGTTTCAGATAAATTGTTGATATTTACTTTATGTGGTCTTTATGTTTATTATCTTAAATTATTTCAGATACAAAATTTCACCAAAAAGAAGTCATCGATGGTGGTTAAATGAAGAAGGTGTGCTGGCAAGAGCAGCTGCGGTAATGATCGAGGTGTGAAAGAGCTGTATGGTGATGTGGTGGATGCTATGTTTGTATTAGATGTTGTATATGTTTGATAATTATTTAAAAGTGATGAGTTTTGTGTTAATTTAAGAGTGGTACCGCCCACACACCACACTGAACCGCACCAACTTGGTGTGTCACGTGCGGGCACGATAAGTGGATAATAGCCCACCAACAGCATGTCATAACAACACATGCAATATACTAGACATATATTGTTACCAGCTACCATCATCCTATATGATAACTGTCAACATTCCAAGCCTCCTGGACGTATCCTGCTTGCGATCTGAAGCCAGTGTCACACAGACGACAATACCATGCATCCTGTTGTTATGACACCTTTTACATCATAGTACATAGAGTATTGCCCTTTGTAAACACCATAAATCAAATAATATAGTGACTGTAGGATACTATAAGTGTATAGTATGCACATTCCATACCATTTTCAAGCACTGCTGACTGTACTTTATTGCATTTGAGTACACGGTATATTATGTGACAGTATGCTAATCGGCGGACTGGAGTATTTAACCACTATATTGTTTTACACTGTACAACACAGAGTCGATATTCACACCACGTATAATTAATTATCTGGCATGATATCTGTATTAAATCATATGTTATATCTATCTTATATCTATGTTATATCTTTTATATTTGGTATTACCGGCAGTTGGTGGATTTTAACTATGGCACGCCCGGGTAACGCCCGTTGGACAACGAAATGGAAATGAAAAATTTGTTTCTCCCTTTGGAAGAAGGCTATTGTGAACAATGAGAAACATGTTTTGGTTTACGTTAGATGGATAAATAAGGTATAAATAAGGTACTTTAGGTGGGTCATATTGTGCTGTGTTGTATTATAACCTGTTGTATTGCGTTTAGTAGGACAAACCTCTGTATTCACACCTAGTATACCCCCCATACGATGTCTAAGAAACAAGAATATTTGGCGAAAATTAAATATGAAAATAATTTGCCAGCTCCACTTTTACCACCAAGTTTATTGAAATATAAAATAGATGGTCAACAAGAAGTGGACTCGCCTCAATTGGTCACTTCATTGTATTCGAAGACAAATGTTAATTCGCTAGTTAAATTGAATGAAGATTTAGGTATGAGTTTGGATTTAATTAAGATTCCAGGTATTTTAAACAACTCAGATTTAACATTTATTAATGGATTTGACAACATCAAATTGCATCCAGATGATAAGATCTTGTTGAGAGATCCAAGAGTGGACAGATTGCCAAAAACAGATTTATCAAAGGTTTCATTCTTGAGAAGAACAGAATACGTATCCACTGCAATCACTTCACATTCAGATTCTTTGTTGACAAGCAATAACAGCAATATTAAGAAGAGGTCGAGGAGTAGTGAAGAAGATATGGATGCCAATGATGAAGATAAAGTGTTGAATGCGAATGAATTGGTGGAAAAAGTGGAATCAACTTTCGAAAAAAATTCATCGGATTTGAAATCTTTAAGACATCCAATGAAGAAGAAATTGCATGCTGTACAAGCATGGAATTTACTACCGGATACTTCGTCAATGGATCAAAACTATTTCACATTGAGATTGGTTGGAAGTGCTTCATTGGACGCACAAGAAAAATCAAAACTTGTATTACAAACTGCTATCTTCAGACCGGTGGAATTAGAAGAAGATGACTGGATCTCGATGTATACTACTGATAGTAAAGATTCCAAAATCTTATCAAATGATATAGAAAAAAAATTAGACGATATCTCCACATCAACGGATAATAAATTATATAAATTTAAAAGATTAAGAGATTTCGATATGAAACAAATTCAAACAATGGAAAATGATGGACAATCATCAACAGCACAGAATGCAACAACTTTGAAAGACTTAGCATTCATCTTCAACGATGATAAAAAAACTGTATACTATAAGCCAATACGTTCTAAAATTGAATTAAGACGTAGACGTGTAAATGACGTTATAAAACCATTAGTAAGAGAACATAACTTAGATCAAATTAACATCACTTTAAGAAATCCAACTACTGATGAATCGAACCTAAGAGATAAACTAAGAACAAAATTCGATCCAATTGATTTCCCATACGTTGAAGATGAAGAAACTCAAGAAACTCAAGAATCAAGTGTAACAAATAATACAACACCAATCACTACTGACATTCAATCTTCACAGGAAAGGGAATCAACTACCTTGGAAGAATAAGATAAATAACGAACCTCATATATGTAATCACTAAATAAAAATCAAACTTAATTAATTGTACATTTCATCATATAAATATCAATGAGTTATTACTATTGTTACTATTATACCTATCTACGAAATTCACTACCGAATTTGAACTATATGAATAAATGCTATTAATAATCTAAGGTAAACGTATATATACCACTTGATATAAGGGTATACAAGTGGGACTACAACTCGATTGAAGAACATATCACACTTTGAGGAAATGTCTGTTACTGTAGAACAAGAAATTGCATCATGTGGAGGTAAATTATTGAAATTATCTCATTTATCAACAAAAACACATACAAAAATGAATATAAATGTATATCTACCAAGACAATTCTATTCAGGTACATCAACAACTCCAATACCAACATTGTACTACTTATCTGGGTTAACTTGTACTCCCCAGAATGCTTCAGAAAAGGCTTTTTGGCAACCACAAGCAGATAAATATGGGTTCTCCGTTGTGTTCCCTGATACTTCTCCAAGAGGTGATGATGTACCAACAGATCCAGAAAATAGTTGGGATTTTGGTATTGGTGCTGGTTTCTATTTGAATGCCACTCAAGAACCATATGCTAAACATTATAATATGTACGATTACGTTCATGAAGAATTACCAAATGTATTGGATTCACATTTTAATGCTAATGGAAATAATAAATTAGACTTTACAAACAACGTCGCCATTACGGGACACTCTATGGGTGGATTTGGTGCTTTGTCAGGCTATTTAAAGAATTTGAAGGATGGAAAATATAAATCCTGTTCTGCATTTGCTCCAATTGTGAATCCATCCGCTGTACAATGGGGTCAAAAGGCATTTAAAGGATATCTAGGTAATGACAAATCAAAATGGCTACAATATGATCCATGTGAACTAATAAAACATTCAGAGAATAAGAATGGTGATAAGATATTAATCCATGTTGGTACAAATGATCCATTTAAAACCGAACATTTAAAACCAGAGAATATCATTCAAGCTTCCAAGGACACAACTTGGGAAAACAATATTAATATCAAGATAGTCGATGGATTCGATCATTCTTATTATTTTATCAGTTCATTTGTTCCAGAACATGCTGAATTTCATGCTAAAAATTTGGGATTGATCTAGCTGTTTTACCATTACAAACGCGTATAGATAATATGCTAGAGTTTATATACATATTTACCTCCTTATGGTTATATAATTTCTACAAAATAGATACATCCACCTTATTTCATCTATCTTATTCCATCTATCTCATCTCATTCCATCTCATCTCGTAGGAATATTTGAAGAGGAAAAAAGTATTTAAATCTTGAATAAATAGAAGGATGATATGAAAGATTGCTCATGATTAACACTATTAGTGAGTAGCATGGTTGTGGTGAACCATTATACTGGTTCATATATCTCATCTCTTGTATACATTGGGTATTATTATGTCTTTTACCTTGGGTACACCCATGCCGCGCATAGTCTAAACCTTTAGTAGTGCATTGGAAAATTTTTAACTAAAATAAATCTCATCTCATCTCATCTCAAAATAAGTTATGATATAAATGAATATTGAAATGCTTAACTGTCATTTGATTGAGAAGGAGCTTCTATTATATAGTAGAGGGGTATTAGGATAAGTATAGACAAGTGTTGAACAGATCCATATATACTGCAGTTGAATTAAACATGGCTAGAGAATCTGTTGCAGTCGTTTCCGATGCTATCAAATATGATATTCCACCACCAGATGAAGAAGAATTAATGTTGGCTAAAGTTGCCTTTGGAGATACTTCTGATTTCCAAAGTAATTTGGCAAACTTTAATTTAGACTTCTTATTGAATGAACAAGCAGAAGAGGAAGCTGATGGATACGATGGTGGTGAATTCGAATCTGGAGATAACGTTTCTGATGATGACCAAAATGAAATAAATAATGTCAACGATGATCAACTTTTCTTTGTTGATGATGGTGCAGAAGAAGCTACTAAAAATGATGATGCAATGGATGTAGATGAAGAAGCAGGTGAATATAATAATAGTGACGAAGAAAGTGAATCAGATGAAAGTGAAGAAGCATGGATTGATTCAGATGATGAAAGAGTTAAAATATCAATCATAGAATCAAATAAAACAAAGAAATTACGTACATCATATGATCAAACAAGAATCAATGGTAAAAGCTATGTTCGTCGTCTAAGGGCTCAATTTGAAAAAATTTATCCAAAGCCAACATGGGTTGATGCAATCTCTAGTGAAGAAGACAATTCTGACAATAGTGATGATGATGAAGATGGATTAGAACAAGTTATTAATGGTGATGTAAATGCGTTATCCAGAATTTTGGAAACTACATACCAATACAAAGATACTTCAAACTCAAAATTGTTACCAACAAAACAATTAGATATTTCTCGTTTAAAAGATGCAAATATTTCACATCCTGCAAGATCAGCTATACAATCTATTTCATTCCATCCATACAAACCACTTTTATTAGCTGGTGGTTATGATAGAACTCTAAGAGTATACCACGTTGATGGTAAAAATAATCATTTGGTTACAAGTTTATATTTGAAAGGTACCCCAGTACAAACATGTTCTTTCTACGTTTCTCCATTACAAACAAAAGATACCAAATTACAAGAACAAAAAATCTTCACCGGTGGTAGAAGACGTTATATGCATTCCTGGGATTTATCTACATCAATAGTTCAATCTCAATCTTCAAGTAATTCAATGGCCAAGATTGATAAAATTTCAAGATTATATGGTCATGAAGATACACAAAGATCTTTTGAAAATTTTAAATTAGCTCATTTCTATAATTTTTCTACAAACGAAGCACATGGTATTATTTTACTACAAGGTAATAACGGTTGGATAAATATATTACATGCTACAACAAGTGTTTGGTTGTCTGCATGCAAAATTGAAGGTGTCTTAGTCGATTTCTGTGTTGATTATAGACCATTATCTGGAAATAAATTTCAAACTATTTTAATTGCTGCTAATACATATGGTGAAATTTGGGAATTTAATTTAAGCAAAAATCGAGAAATTATTCGTAGATGGAAAGATGAAGGTGGTATAGGTATTACAACGATTCAAGTTGGTGGTGGTACCAACTCTTCAAACCTTTTCCCAGTTTCATCTGGTAAAGTCAGAGAAAATAGATGGATTGCCATTGGTTGTGAGAGTGGTTATGTTAATATTTATGATAGAAGTGGAAACATGGGTTCATTAAAACCTATAGCCACATTAGATCAACTAACAACAACAATTTCATCATTAGAATTTTCTTCAGATGGACAGTTGTTATGCATAGCCTCAAGAGCTGTTAAAGATGCATTAAGGTTGATTCACTTGCCAACCTGTACAGTATTTTCTAATTGGCCAACAAGTGGTACTCCTTTAGGTAAAGTTACTAGTGTAGCATTTTCATCACGTAGTGAAATGTTAGCCGTAGGTAACGAACAAGGTAAGGTAAGACTATGGAGACTAAATCATTATTAAATAGAAATAAATATAGAATGTATAATTAAAATTTGAACTAATAATTAAAAGACAACTAAATCAAACCAATATATTTTAGGTAACAAAAATTGAATGATATTTAGTATATATATCTCAAATGTGTGTTTCCGCAACTCATATCGTCCATTTTCGAATTACAAATAGGGTCTGGCGAGGTTTATTATCACAATAGGGAATAACAAATATATTACCATAAACAGAACGTATATTCGAATAGCTGGGATTGCTTATTTGTATTGTGGTGGTATCGAATCCTACATTTAATTAACATAATTCAGATTTTGAAACTAGCTTTAACTGTTAAATCTGCTAAACCGCTTTTCCCGAAACAAATATAAATTAACAAGCGCAAGTGGTTTAGTGGTAAAATCCAACGTTGCCATCGTTGGGCCCCCGGTTCGATTCCGGGCTTGCGCATTTTTTTTTCCTCAGTTATAAATTAGATATTACGATATCCAATAAATGTTTATATACCTAATTCCTTATTCTTATTTATTACATATATATATATATATTTCTTATGATGTGTCAAGATTTTCCTTGTTCGTTAATGGTATCCTATAATGAGTATCCATCCCACCATATTAACGCATATGTATCAGATCAAAATAGAAGCCTAATCTTTTAAAGCTGCTCTTCCTTTTGTTGGGTTTTGTATATGAAACAATACTTGATTAGTCTACAGCTCAGATATATATCGAAAGTATCATTAAAATTACTATCTATTATCTCTTGCATCATTCATTACACAGATCAGTCAATATTTTCTTCAGTATGTTGAGTGGCACATAGTGGGAGCTCATCGCAAGATTGAAAAAGTGAAAAATTATAAGAAGGTTGACTAATGAAGAAGACGTACTTTAAGAACGTTTTAGTAGTGAGTAGCTTGAAAGGATAGAGCACAGGAACTAGCTAAATATTTGCTATAAATCACTTAACTTGCTATTTGAATATGTATAGAAGTAGAAATAGAGGTAGAGGTGGTGCTGACGAGGGGATCAAAGGTCCAAATTCTGCCTTGACTCAATTTTTAAGAGAAGAAGGTATCAGTGCTGAAGTGATAAGAGAAAAATGGCTACAGACACACCAGGTTGAAAAAGATTCTAGTGAAAATACAGAAAATGAAGGTGAGGAGACTGTAACAGAAGATGAGAATGATAAAAAAATACTATTAAAGAGTAGGAAGAAACAAAAATTACCACAGAAAAGTGTTACTGATGAAGAAGAAGAGGAGGAGGAAGTTTTGAATTTAGATGAAGATACTTCATCAGATGAGGATACTTCTTACAAACGTCGAATGAAGCTTACTTCTGCAGACAGTGATGAAGAAGAATATGTAAGCACAGAGACATCAGTAACACCAGTATCCTCTATACAAAGGAAATCTGCTAGACTGAACCCAGATGATCCTGCTGTACAAAAAAGAACAAAAGAAGTATTACAGGTTCGTAAACGTAAAAGAATGAGAGCTGTCGATTTACTGAATAAGCGTACTAATAGACTACCTACTTTGCAAACACTGTGTATAACAAATATTAGTGAAAATATATTAAAAATACAAAAGGAAACAGAAGATAATGAAGTTGATAATTCAGCTTCCATTGTTTATTCAAAAGTAAGAGAAGTATTAGGTGGTATATCTGTAGATAATTTGTCTAACCTGGCCAAAGCACTTTCCAAGAATAGAGCTTTAAATGATAATACTTTGCAATTATTCCTAAAAACAGAATTAACAAGCTTAACTTTCCATGATTGCTCTAAAATATCTTTTGAAGGTTATAAAACATTAGCAATCTTTTCTCCACATATTACAGACCTTTCTCTACAGATGTGTGGTCAACTAAATAATGAATCGTTGTTATATATTGCCGAAAAGCTTGTTAGTTTGAAATCATTAAGACTAGATGGTCCATTTTTAATAAATGAAACTACATGGGACGAATTTTTTAAAATAATGAAAGGACGTTTACAAGAATTTCATGTTTCAAATACTCATAGATTTTCAGATGCATCATTATCTAGTTTATTAAATAATTGTGGTTCTTCGCTGGTATCCCTTGGGATGTCACGTCTTGATGCAGTATTTAATTATTCATTGATACCACAATATCTAATTAATGAAAAATTCCATACTCTTTCCATTCAATATCCATATAACGAAGAAGATGTCAGCGATGAAGTAGTAATAAATATATTAGGACAAGTAGGTTCATCGATAAAATCATTAACTTTGGATGGATGTCAAGGTCTGACTGATTCTATGATAATTAACGGTATGTGTGCATTCTTAGCGAATAACCTTAACTTAGAAACCTTATCCATTGCGGAATTGGATCAAATAACGACAGATAGTTTAGTATATTTATTCAGTCAAGTAGCAATGCCTAATTTGAAGCATTGCAATTTAAAAAGATGTAATCAATTAAACAACATGGCGATAATGGAATTACTGTTAAATTTGGCAAAAGATTCTATTGTGACATTAAATATAAATTCTTTGAAAGAATTAACTGCAGAGGTATTCAATGCAATGCATTGCCCTCAACTGGAAATTTTAGATCTAGGATTTGTGAGGTGTGTTACTGATGAAGTAGTTGAAACTATTGGAAAACAAAATCCTAAATTGAAAATGATGGATGTATTTGGAGACAATTTGGTAAGCTCGAAAGCGGTTATTAGAAAAGGATTAACAGTTATTGGTATACAGAGTGATGCACTATAATTTAGTTTTAAAATATATCTATTTATCAATATTTAAATATTCTCTAGAGTATATATCATCGAATTTAATTGATTGATTTAATTTTTCTAAATTTCTAAATGTTGGTAGTTCTGGGGGTTGATTGCCAAATGCCTTGGAATTAGTTTCAATGATTGAATTAGTAATCTGCGGGACTTCAACTCGAATGCCAGGATGCCCATTTTCTTTGAATGTACTTGTTTTATGCCATTCAATATTTTTGTCATGCGATTTTGAAATCCAGTCGAGATTATTCATACTTAGTTGTGTATAAATTACAGGATTATTGAGATTATTATCATTACTAGTATTTGAGTTAATCAAAGATTGATGTTCGGTAATATTACAATTTGTTAAGTAGAACGTTTGGTAATCAGAAAAAATATCCATCATTATTTCTGTGGGTAAAAAAATTTCATTTCCTAACTGTGAGATAAATTTATTCAACTTTGTAAAATTTTTACTAAACTTCTCGAATTTATAGTACATCAACCAAAAAGCTACAGATGAATGTATAACTGGATATTTGTTGAAACGATTAAAATATTTTATTGTTTGCATTGTATTCTTTAATACTAACCATGTTACCTTTATAAGTTCTACTACTACAATAGATACATTATTTTCGTTCATCATCTTTTGTAGGGGAACACTATGGTCCAACTTTTTAGAAAAATAATTATTAATGCAGGTATTTAAAAAATTGGAATATGCAGTTTGTTGTGATAAAATTTTCTTATCAGGCTGATCTATTCTGGAGCTAAACTCAAAGCGCTTCAATAAAACTAAGTATTCTGTTATCAATACAGATTCATTTGGCCAAATAGTCAAATATGAAATAATAGTATGAGTGAAAGTTGAAAATATAAAATCCCTTTCATTACGAAACTTTTTTTTCATATATTTAATAAAATCCAAACGAAAATTCTTGTGGTCGATTGGCAAAACCTTGATACCTCTCTGATAAAGTTCGATAACCTTGTGCATATTTTCATCATTGTCTTGTAAAAATTGGACATATTTACCCCAAAAATGCTCGTAATAATAACATGGAACTAAACATCTTTCAAAAGCAGATTTAATCAAAATATTTGGTAGCTGTAATTCTTTCTGATGATCAACCAAAAATCCAAGATATTTGTCCCAATTTTCCAACTCTTCGTGTTTTATTGGTGTTAAATTAAAAAATGTTTGTTTAATTTGTGACTCAAAAGGCCATACTTTATTTACTAATGCTTGTGTTTTCTTTATTTCTATATCTATATTTTTTGAATCTTGTTCATCTTTTACTTTCCCACTTGTTAACAATTTTTTATAAGCTACCCCATACCTTGCATATTGATGTAATGGAATCTTTATCAGTTCATTATATATTCCAACTAATTCGTTCCATTCTGAGTTACTTGTTTCAAACTCGATGTATTTATCCCAAAATGAGTCCGAAAGAAACTGGTATCCAACCAAATCCTTAGCAATTTTAAAATTTCTCCTGATTAATTCTATTTCACCAGGGTTATTTGCTGATAATACATTAATGTAATCACACCAAAGTTCTAATGATGTTGGGAATACTTCAACAGATTTAGCTAAGACGGATATGGACTTCTCTAAACCGAATAACTGGTAACTAACAGCAGTATATTTCTTCCAATATCCGAAAAACAGAGGGTATTTTTGTAGTAACTGCCTCAGAATCATATCTAGTCCATTTTTAATGGAACTATTGGGACTACTATACTTCAATACCACTTTCTCTACTTCTGAAACTAATGCATTGACGGAATCTATATGCTGCCATTGAATTTTTCTGTATGCATGTACTAGCGAACTATTTTCCTTCAAAAAAGTTGAATCTAGTCCAGCTAATGCATCACCACTAGCACTATATACTATTTCTCTACTCATCGGATCCTTTATGCCTTCAATCTTTACCCTTTCTATTTTCAATATCATATACATATTTTCCAAAATTTGAATAATTCTTAAAATCTTTAAATTTCATTTTGATGGGATGCGAAAAACCTTTATGGTTTAAAATAAACAAATAATTTTATTAGTATTTATAAGAGAAAGGCTATTGTATATGATTGAACAAGATCTATCGCTGTTGAAATACTGGTGAATTGGTAAAATTGTAAGTTAGGTGATGTCTATAAGACCTGTGGATTTTGATGATCTTCCGGAGACTTCTTTTGAAGACTTAGACACGACGTTAAATAGAATTCCCAGATCTAAAGGTTCAGGACGAGAAATGTCACCCTTAAGTAATGGTATAACTGATATGAATTATAGGTACAAGGCAAATCAAACACCCTCTTTGACTACTAGTTCAGATGGCACCACTTTTTCAAACATAGGAAGGAATCAATTAGCAGACAGCAGGACAGAAGAAGAAGACAACGATATAGAAGAACAAGAAGAAGAAGATGGTGAAGGTTATGATGAGGGAGTAAATACTACAGATGATAACAATGCAGATACATTCGACGAAGAAGATGAGGATGGTGATTTTTTGAATGATTTCCAGGAATTTCAAAACAAGAAGGATGATTTCGATGAGGCCTTGAAGTTACATTTCAAACTACAAAATCATTCACCAACATCATACAAGAGTAGTAATGAAAGAAATTATCGAACCAGGAACAATAATGATCCTTTTAATAATGAAATTGCTGATGTTGTTGACAGTTATGATAATGTTAACAATATTCAAAGTAAGAATAAATACGATTACGATGATACTGGAGATGAAGATGACGACTTCGATGTTGATGTCGATTATTTAGCAAATAGATTAAACAATAAACTAAAAGTATCTAGAAATTTACGACAACCTAGATCTATGATGGACTTAAAACCGACGGTTACATCCAATATGAATCATAGACTTCAAGGCAGTCAATCATCAGGTAATTTAAGAAAGCGTACAAACAGTACTGTACGGTTCAAAAAATCAATGCCATCATTATCACGTTATGCTACAGCTAATTATGAGGGAGATAATATGGAAGTGCCGAACAATACATACTTCCATAGAAATGAAGAACCTAGAAGGAATAAAATAGATAATTTCCCAAATGATCATGTTTTTTATAACAATAACAATAAATTTAACAATAATAATAACCCAAATTTCTTAAACTATTTCCGGGAAGAGGAAGAGGAAGAATATGATAATGACCAGGATTTCCAGTTTGATGAACGTTTGATCCAACCTCAATTTTTGAATAAAACAACAAAACCTTCGGTGCCGATCAAGCTATCTCCTTCTCAATACGATATAGTGAGGGATGATTCACTATTAACGCCAAGATTGCATAGAAGACACAAAGAATGGAATAAAAGTGATCAACTAAATTCTTTCAAGGAAAACAAAAGAAAGAAAAATAATGTAGTGTCTAAAATTAAAACGATTAAACAGGAAATTGATCATAATACGCCAATAAAGAAAGGTCGTATGTATTATAATCCGAATACTATGAGATGGGAAGGTAATGAGAAAATTTTGGAGAAGTTTCAAAACGCAGATTCTAAAGATAAGAAGCCGATGTTGATTAAAACTAAGTCTCAACTCTCACCTCAGATAAATCGAGCTATTGATTCAGCATCACATGAAAATGCTCTTCGAAAATCTAGAAGTTCGACTTTGAATATAGCTGGTAAAGATGATCAATTTAAAAGACCAAATGCCACTAATCCAAGAATTGTGGGAAAAATGATGTTTGACGATGAACAATTACGGTGGATAAGTATTGATAAAAATAAAGATAATGAAGATCCATTTAAGAATATTCCAGATATTGTGATACCACAAAAAAACTCAAGAGAATCACTTAGATCTAGAGATTTGGTATCCCCTTTCTTAAGGTCGCAAAGTCATCAAATGTCGAGAGGCTCGACGAATACCAGTGAACGTCACAATTTTCTAGCAAGTACTAGATTTCATTCAATGGGTACATCTAACGTAGAACCAAATACACAAAATGACAACACATTCCAGCTTACTGCTAAGTTATTAGAACGATTTTATCGTGAAGAGAATAAATGGAATAAGAGGATAGGAGCATGGATAAGTTTAAATGATAAAAATTCCGTCAGGGATCTAAAGGACAGTAACGAGTTAAGTAATAATAATAATATTATTAATAACAACAATATGAACAATAATAAAAATAAAAATAGTCATGGGAATAATTATATGTACGAAATCCGTACCATGGTTATGAATTCATCAAGAAGTTGAGTATAATTTGTATATATAAATAAAATATTGTAATTTTACATTATAGCATTCATTCATTAGTTAATATTTAGAGAAAGAAATCAATAAGTTAACATATATATAGACATTAACGACATTCAATATCATTATTTCATTTCAGTTCGTTTCTAGTTAGTTTCTTAAAAAGTTTATAATTTACGTGAAAGGGATAAAAATATATAAATATATAAAGGTTGTTCATTTAATTGTCAACTAGTGTTCTTTTGTATCAGGTTTTAAATGTTACAGGATGACAATTAATATAAGGTTGTTTGTTTTTTTGTAATTTGAGTTGGGTTGGTTTTTCTATGTTTTTTGCGTTTTCTTTTTTTTTTTTGATTGCTTGCTTGCTTGCTTCCCTTTTATTGCACACAAATAATGGCCATGATTCTTCAAACAGCGTTTAGAAGATAAAAATACAGTAGGTGTATGGAGGGATAGTGAAATAATATAACATAACAGAGAGTTTCTTTTCTAAGTGTCGGTGAGATGTATAAAAGAGGGAAGAATAGAAACTCTATTTTTCTTTCTTTTCTTCTTCCTTTACTGCCAACTTTGTTGGTTCAGGTTGAATAGCATCAGGATCAATAGATTTTCTGTCATTTACTAGTTTTAGAATCTTTTCATTAGGTTCATATAAACCATATCTTCTGAATCTTCTGATTTCATTATTCATTTTGCCAATATCGCCATCACATAGATCTATGTTTTCCTTTAGATTTTTTTCTAATTCTACGAAATATTCTTCACTTAAGATGAATTTCTTTTTTTCATCCATTGTTTTGAATGTTGAACCAGTGAATCTTTCTTCTAATGGTGTCTGGAAACCTTCCTCGTCTTTCAATACAACACCTGGACGAACAGCTATCTTAAGTTTGTTAGCTCTCATAGCACCGACTGGAGTACCATATTTAGCAATGATATAATTGTAAAAGTTTGTTTGATAATCATCCCAAGTTGCCTTTCTTGTACCCATCCAACCAATAGATTGTAAGACTCTTTTCAAGTTTGAATCATGAATGTTCATTGCTCTTGTTTGTAAAATTTTAATTGGATTAAAACTTAATGGGTTACCTAAACCTGTAGAACAACATAATGTAATTAATGCAATCTTAAGGACATGAATAAAGAAGAAACCCCATTGGGCTAAAATACTTGAGTAGTTTACAGAAATTTCATCTCTTAATTTGTCTGCCAAATCTGGGGTTGAATATTTTTCTAGTAGAGGAATCATGAATCTGGAAAGGTGATTTGTTAAACAGTTACCTGGAGTTGGTGAAATACAATCAGGTAAATCTGTATATAACCAAGCCAACATTATAACAGTATAAATGGCAATAGCAGTCTTTGATCTTTCCCATTCAGGTAAGATCAATTGACCAGGCCATAATTGACCAAATAATGGTTTTTTTTCATCTAACTTGATCATATATTTTTTTTCATCACAGTCATAATGAAATAATAAACAACCACCTTCTGTTAGATAACCTGGGTGGACAGATTTATAATAACCGATTGGCTGCTTCTTATGGAAAATAGATGGTCTTAAAACCATTATATTTGAAAGGCCAACATTAGGGTCTTCACTGAAAATATTTGATATCTTAGAGTCAATTGTATCTTCTTGATTAATCTGGAAAGAATAATCATGTTCGACATCAGCATTAAATCTAACGTAAATTTCCATTTTTTATTAATTTTTATTTTTTGTATTAAGTGAGGGTGATTTTATATCTTTACCTACAACTGTGAATTTAGTCTATCCTTATTTTTTTTAGAAAAATCCCTACTTATTTCAAAATTAAGATAATCTATGTATTGATAACTTATATTGAGAATTGGAAAGAACAAAAGTGCCAAAAAGTATAAACAAAATGCCTTTGTTTAAATAATAAGAATTTTTACCTTATAAGATAAGTAAAGTGGGAAAAAAATATAATTACCCACTATACATAATTCACTGTACAAATTTCAATATTGCCACCCAATTCAAATAATTAACAACGGTAATTAATCTATTCACTCAGTTTTACTACCCATACCATCCCAAGCAAAAAAATTCATAAAAAAAAAACAAAAAAATAAAATGAAAAACACTTTATCACATATGAATTTTAAATTTTTGCTCCCTCTTTTCTCAATAATTTTTATTCCTCCCACACTTTTTTCACTGTAGAAATTTTAATGTTTTAATTTTGCAACGAATATCTCATCAATATCGGTTAAAATTTCTTGAAAACCCGTTGGCGATGATAACGTGGGGTGGGGGCCACCATGCACTGATGAAAAAGAATTTCACTACTGCAGCAAATTCACTACCCCGCAATAAAAGGACGATCACACAAACAAAATTATTAATTAATTCACAAACAGTAACAATAATTTCAACATTTTTGTACCATTCGTACCTAATGCTCTCTGAATTCATCGCACCACTACATCGTGCATAGCGACCACACGTAGCGCTGCGCGTGGGAAGGTGGCGCACCCGTTACCCTGGGCCCTGGTTTTTTTTATTTTGCATGTGATAAATATAAACCATAACCATCAGCGGCTAATTATTAAAAACAATATACTAAATGGTGAATAACCAGCCATTGGCATGCTGTGTGATGGGGGGGAGGATGGTATAGCAATTGTAGTATTCAAATACTGTATATTACTAATGTGGAGTGTAAGTGAGTTGGTGTTAGTACTTTCGTTAGTGTGAAGGCAGCTAGCTATTAGGAGAAAGTACTCATTATTGATTTGCGGAAATCTGAATACAATTATCTTGCGTTTGTGAGATCAGAAGGATGATGAGCTTAAAGATACCCTATATATATGATTCATACGCTGCATGATGCATAAAAGATTGGTCTAAGGTCCTCTTTCTATCCATGTGCTCCTTGAAACATGTACCTCTTTGTTCTTAAAAGTGATATAAACTTTCTTAAAAAGGTAATATTTACGCTTTACCGCGTAAATATTCCTTTTATAAGGGGGGAATAAAATTAAATATAAGGGCAATTCTCTTGAGATGTCAGTTATTATTACTATTGAATATATATATATGTGTGTGTGTATCTTTTATTTACATGAGTTAGTTATGTATCCTATTATTTTATTTGATTTGGTTTGATTTGGTTAGGTTAGGTTTATTCATACGGAATCCACCCCTGTAGTAATCTTGTAATATTATACCTTTTTTAATTGATTCATACACTGTCTGTAAGACTTGTGGAATGATCTTACCGAACCACATCGTATCTACATGGTTCTCATCACGGATATTGTAAAAAATTACGTTTCCTGCATATTTATGTCCTCCAATATGTGATATTATACCAATATTTGATTCACTCGATGGATTGTTCTTGATGTATTCCGATACAAGCATAGGTGCAAGTACGCCACATCGGATATCTCTTTGGTTATGCCCACATGCTAAGAACCAATCTTTATCGCACTTCTCACCTGAGAATTCATCGATTTTAGCAATAGGTTGAGCGATTGTTATAGAATCATTGGATTCTTGTAATTGTTCATCTTTCTTTAAATAGTCTTGGAAACTATGCTTATTCGTTACTTCTTTAGGTTGGATATCTTGGCATAACCATTGTGCAAAATTATTGATATCATTACTATTGTTTTTAATTTTGTACATTTTCATATCAGGGATTACAAATATATGTGCTAATGATTGATCTTCATTAGGGATGCTCAAGTCTGGAGATGATCGGATCATTGTCACTGCATTAACAAGAATACCAAATCCAGTATCATGTTTCTTCAATTGTTCTTTCAATTGCCCAATTATACTATATGGCCAGTTAACATTTAATTCTAATTTTGACCCCCATTTGTTCAACCAACTAGGACTATTATTATCATTATCTTTCGGTGAAATTAGCAATACATGTTTATGATATTGTGGTGGTTTCTTAGGTAATTCTAGGGTGATATCTAATTGACTATCTTTAGGTAAATTTTCATTGATTTTATCGTAATAACATTCGCATCCTTTTATTACCCCCGGTTGAATTTTATAGTTATGCAACTGTCGAATAACTCTAAAAGAAGCAACTAACCTAAAGTTCAACATCGTAAATTTATAATATGTAGTTGTGTATGTTATATCTCTCTTCTTTAGAGGTTTATTGTACCTCAATAGATGGACAAGGGTTAACAAGATATATATTCAATATTGATTGATAAAAATTCAAATTTTTTTATTTTGGGGTTAGGGAAGGAAATGACTTACCGTAAATATTAGTTTTGGATTTTGATTAAATATGAATAATAAAATATTAAATATAAGTGCTAAGAACTATAAAAATGGGTATATGAGAATAACAAATCTAATGAGGAATAGGTCCCTATGTTCTGATTTAAACAGAATCATCATCTGTATGAGCTTTATCAGTGTTCCTGATAGTGAAAAAATTGATACCTTTACGTTGAGGATCTTGTGTTAATGTAGTGTTTTGCATATTGGATAATGGTTCTTGATTTACTGTATTTGGATCATCGACAACAACTTGTGGAAGTGTTGCAGCGGTAACTTGTCTTTTATTACCTCTATGGAAAAATCCTTTGAAATTGCTACGGTATGAATTTGAACGACGTGGATTGTATAAATTATCATAGTAGTTTGTTGCATTCACTTGATTTTTTGGTATAAATGCTACTTTAACAAATTCAACAGAACAGACAGCACATTCTACCAGGGATAAGAATACACTTGTCCAACCGATACCAAGTAGTATCGATCCAATCTTTGCAGAACGATTATCATCAGTAAATGCATTTCTTGCCATTACAGAAGCAGCAGTTTGTAATACAACAGCTGTAACATTAAACAATGAACCAATCAACATCAATATGAACACAACTTTTGTAAATTCATATGAACACCATGAAATGACATATAGCATAAACGAGATACCAATGAATGCCAGTGAGATCCAAAAGAAACAAAATGAAAACCTTGTCAAATAGTAAAAAGAATCTCTATTGCTAATGAACTTATGTGGAACATTCTCTGTTGTATCGAAATTATCTACTGGTGAAATTGGGTATGCGGGTGATAACGTAGTCCCACAATTTGTAATACCATCTGTATTATTGCATGCCCCCCAGAATGTCCATCTTGTAGTATCTGGTGCATTAGGTATACCACTAGTATCAGCTTGCACCCAATAGAACTTGTTTATTGGATAATCATTTGTACTACCTGATATGATAATCAAGATTAAAATTAATGTGTTACCTGCTAAAAACAACAGCGTCAGTAACCTTATAGATATTGTCAGTAATTTCTTCATGTTTGTATAGTTTGGATCCTTTAGTCGAAACCTTAACTCTACTCACAGATTCACAAACACACATACACAAACACACAACAAAATCTTATACAAAGAGATTCTCATACCATCGACAATCTTCCATATCTTCTCCTTATATGACATCTTTTCTAACAATTTTTCACAGACTACTTGCATAGATTCCGTTTGTTTATTTTTTTCCTTTCCCATTTACTATGGAGAAATATTTACTATGGCGTGCACGTGATGCAGAAATGTGAAATTAGTATGTAATTATAGGAACAAATATAGTAATAGTGCCTGTTGTATATTGGATACAGATGATAGGTAATGCAGGTGTGAATGTTCAATGTTGTGTTGTTGAACTTTCGTTGTTGTTTCGTGACAAAGTTTTAATAGAAAGTGATTATTTATTGCTCTTCTAATTTTTGCTTTTTGATAATATGTGATGAGTCTTGCTGATGGTTTGACACAGAAGCTATTCCGCTGTCAGTGGTGGCGGTATCTTTCATTTTGGTATGGTGCTGATGTACATTTTGCGACTTCTTCTTCTTCCTTCTTGGTGAAGGTGGTTCGACACTCAGAGGAGTCATTGACAAAGCAAAAGCTGGGGTTTTTTTATCGTACGCTAAATTTGAATTAAATGAAAAGGAAAACCTATCATTGTTTGATACACTAGGAACACTAGTATTACTATCATTCTGTGTATTCAACAGATCATTTTTCTTTTTCAAACACCATAATTGTATATCGTGCAACGATACGTTATTCCCATTACTATCTGTACTGTTTAGTAACGCCAACACGTCTTCTATACAGTTTAGATACCCTTTATGCTTCAACAAAGAGTTCTTCTCATTAGATAATCTATACAACTTGGCTACCGAATTTGCAGCTGTTTTAAATTCATTTGATATATCGTTACTCAGCGATTCAATAGCTTGATTAGTTGGAGGTTGTTCCGGGGGTAAACTGGATTCCAAAGAGCGTAGTTTCTCCATACGATGATTACTGGTTTTATTGAAAGTACAAACTTATATACAATACACTCCCTCAACAAACAATAAAATCATCTGGGTTTCCATTAATAACTATTCTGATTTTAGCCATCTATTTGAATCATTAAATCGCTCGAAATCAATTTTACCGCTAACAATATTTAGTCACGTGAATGGACCATGTCACTAAACACAACGTTAACAATGGGGTGGAAGTTTCAAATATATACCAATAAACACTATTGCGTATAGCAATGGTAATCATGTATAAGACGGCATGTGCTTTGTATTTAACACTACTCCAATAGATCATATTATATGAAGTTAAATGGAAATGGTTTCCATTTCACATCTCTTCTTTTGATATTTTATAGGAACATCAACTACTTTAATGTTGAGTATATCGTAATAAGACTGTTTACCAATGACAATGTAGTGGGTAGTGCAACTACTTGCACTACCCACTACATTGTTTTATATATACGTATGTATATAAAGAGTCAAAAAATTAATTGGAAAATTTAAAAAAAATAAGTCTCCCGGGGGCGAGTCGAACGCCCGATCTCAAGATTACTTTGTTGAACACATTACAGTCTTGCGCCTTAAACCAACTTGGCTACCGAGAGTACTAATTATACGAATTTCGGAAAAAGCTGCTAACTAGGAATAAATGCGGCTGTCATGCCTAAATTTTTAAATGTTTTAATTCCTAGAAACCAGTTGTATGTGTCTCTGTTTAATACCGTTTACTATTGTTGGAAATATATGCGAGAAACATAATATTTCTATAAGTTTCCATGAGCTTCCATGAGATTCCATGAG
>JAJLTL010000063.1:0-64533 GCA_030568135.1 Vanderwaltozyma yarrowii
TAATAGGAAATAGTTCATAATACGCTCGGGATAAGTTTATAATACACTCGGAATAAGCTCGGAATACGCTCGGAATATATTCATACTTAATTCAAGTATTATATTATATTCTCAACATGGAAGACATGATTTGTTATTATTCAACAAATAATGGATAAGAATCTTATGAATTGAGCGTAAAATATATATTAATAAGGTTTCCAACTACAATGTTTCGAAACTGTTTATTTTAAGAAAGTGCTTACAAATTTATATCTTCTTATATATAGGTATTGTCCCTGAAAAAAAAAAATTTATTTCCGAATTTATTTCAGCTTAATGCCGGGCATGTGACCACTTATAACTCTGATATATAAGATTGAATATCAATTAAGTATCAATAACACAACAGTTCTAAAGAATACTTTATTATTTGATCGATGTGATAGTCAAGACACATTGACATCTTTTCCATTTCACAAGTTTAGCTAAAGCAATTTTTTAAAATTATTGTGCATTTAAAACTCGATGAGGCAGGAAGGAATGATACTTTTGTTATATTTTATTGCATGATGTATTGAATAGATATATAAATGTTATATAATATATATGTATATATGTTTGTGTATGTGCTCATGTTTTCCCATTATCCCTGATATATGATACGAAATGATAAGAGGTTATTTATCATATGAATTTACGTAAAATATAATATGCTATTAAAAATTGTATCAATACAACAGAAAGTATTATTAATTTTTTTGTTGAATCAGATAATTTTTCATTATATTTCCATTCTTCAACCAAATAAGTTAATAATTTAAATGAGAAATTATTCATTAATTCATTTCTATTTCTTTGACCAATTTCTGCAATTGTATTTTGTAATAATACAAATATATTTTTTGAAACTTCAATAATTTCTAATTTTTGTTGTTCATTTAATTCTTCTCTTGTTGATAATTCATAATTTTTTTTATAATCCCATCTTAATTTTAAATCTGCATCAGCAGTATCTTGTTCAGTAAATTTGAAAAAATTTGTACCACGATTTGTTAATTCATCTGGTGATAAATGACTAAAATTTGGGAATAAACCTGATTTTTTCAATACATTTGATTTCATTATTTTACCACCAGCGAATAATGCTAAATATAGGACATGGCAATAAGCTAGTATTGTGCATGGTTCAGATTGTGTCATTTCATGAATATATTTTACAAAAGTTTGTAATTCTGGTGATTGTTCAGTAAATGATTCCGAATTCAAAAAAATTCTTAATGCTTCATTATCACCTTTAAATTCTGGATAATATAATAATTGTAAATCTTTAAAAATTCTTTCTTTCCTTCTAAATTCATTAACATAAAATTTTTTCAAAATTTTTTTTGTTTGTAATTGTTTTTTGTTTGCTAATGAATCATCAATATTTAATAAATTATCAATTTCATTTTCAATAGTGCCAAAAATATGATAAAATGCAACTAAACCTTGTCTATAGATGAAACCATGTTTTAAGGCGAATGCTAATCTTATACCCATGAAGGCATTTATTTTATTATGATTAGCTCTTGTTTCAAAATTAATTCTATTAGCTAAAGCACCAATATCCGTTGGTGAAGGAACTGTCTTAACTGATGACATGATGTGTGTGTGTGTTTATGTGTATATGTGTATATGTGTGTGTGTTTCTACGTATACGTATGGGTACAGCAGATAGGTATATAAAATCTATATAGCACAAATAAAAAAATGTGTCAGCACAAAAGAAGATGATTACAACAAATACCAGAACCCAAGACTATTTATATATTACAAATATAATCAAAACCCAACGGTGATAAAGGATTTAATGATTTAATCCATATACAATACAAGATATTGCAGATAAGGTATCATATCATCACATCAGTGGGAAAGTGTCACACACACATGCACATGCCAAGTACAAAAACCCATATATTAATCGGTGTTTTACAATTCAACACCTTTTACACCCTCTTTGCCACATATATACAGTTCATATTACATTATTAATAGTTACAATTATAACATATGATCGTTGTGTTCATAGCCCAAAAGGTTTTAGTGGCTTAACCAGCTGTTATTATTGCTCCTTGTTACCGAAATGTCCTGGGCTGTCACGTGCGCACGCCATAGTTAATTATTTGATATTTCTGTTTTAAATAGGAATAGAGAGGGTGTAAAAGCACTACAAGTGGTAAGGATTAGACGTTGTTGTTGTGATATTGTGATATTGTGATATTGTTATTCTGGGTGTAATAAGAACATTCACACCCCCCAAGTCCCTGGATGAGGTGTGCACTATCCATATTAAATCGGGTGTCCCCTTTTGTTGAATGTGTGATATGGAATACCTTGTGGATTTACATCAACGTCAGGGGAGCGGGGAGCTGGGAGCTAAGGTAAGGTAAAGTAACGTAAGTGGTGAGTGTTAAGTATTGGTATTTATTTATTGTATTGTATTGTATTGTATTGTATTGTATTAGTTATATGGTATTTATTGTATGGTATTAGTTATAGATGTTGTTAGTATGCTGTGATTGTGGGTTTATGCTACTTGGGCATCATCACAAGTTAATGAAATGTTATATATGTATATATAGATGCTTCGTAATGTTTTCTATGACATATCAAGTAACAATAGACCAGCTATTTCTTCTAAATCCTCATGGGTTACCTCGATTCTTGCTCCAGTAAAACTGTTTTCTTCACTTTTCACTTTTTCTTTATTTTCAATAGATCGTAATACAGCTTCACGTACAAATAATTCCATATATTTTTGCAATGATTCAATTGTATTTTCTGTTATTCTAGTCTTATCATTTTCAAATGAACTTGTTTGTAATACTCGAGCAATTGTATCCTTGGGTATAGGACCATCAATCTCTTGTGACATGCTTTAAATCACTTATTCTCTTGTATCTTATGGCTATATGGACATGAATATATCCCTCTTCTTCACCTAAACACATACTCATATAGCCTATATATATATATGTACTGAAACTGTCCACATCTTTCACATCTTTCCACTTGACATTCATTAGCTAATTTACTTTACTACGGAGAAATTGGAAAATTTCAAAATTCAAAAAAAAAGGCTTAAAGGTGTAAAGCAATTAGTATTTCATAATACTAGAGAAAAGCCTTCAAATGTAATTATAAACCAAGATTTTTAACTCTACAAACTACTTTTCAACTCTATATATCTGCATATTATTTAACTATTATGTTGCGGAAGTTTGTATTTATTTTCATACAATTATTAGGTCTAATAACGATAATTACAGCAAATGAAGACCCCTGGATAAAGATCGATGCATTACTAGCTTCAAATGACCATACAATAGATACATATTTATCAAAGGAAAATAACATTTTAGATACAAAACGAATACATATACCTAGAAGTTATTCACTGGAATCAGAACTATCGTATAATAATGATTTCTGGTCACACAATTCAACTGATCTTCAAAAAAAAATATATCAAGGCTTAGTTGAATCAAGTAACATATATAATAACACAGAAGCTACTTACGCACTAGCTCAATTGCATCTTTGGAGTAACCATGGGTTCCCTCACAATAAGGAATTAGCGTTTAAGTATCTAACTAAATTCAATGAATTAACAAATTTTGAAAATAGTACAGCATTATATGAATTAGGTGTAATGCATACGACTGGTGTAATGGGGACAAAACCAGTAGATATACCTAAAGGTTTGATATATATCGAAAAATCAGCATTACTAGGAAGTTTCAAAGCAAAACAAGCTTTAGCATATAGATATTTGATTGGTGTAAATGTTCCAAGAGATTATGATAAAGCGTTGATGCTATATAGACAATTAGCGGAAACTATCTTTAATCAATTTACTCCAGAAGAATGGAATATATATTTCCCACCTTTGGAATCATATAATATTAGAGTTTCTGATTTTGATGAAGGTCTCATAGGTTCAAATATGAATATGATTGCATCATCATTGACAAGAACACCATCCCAAAGACCGGACATGAGTTCTATATTTTATACTCAATTGAATGAAGGTCGTATCACTTTGAGTTTTACATCGAAGAATAATTTTATGAATGCTATTGATAATGAAGAGATTCTTGATGAAATTGTAGAGTTTTATTATAGAGCATATGATTTATACCAAGGAACCTACAATAATGAACGTGATCCAGTTGAAGCTAGAAAAATATTAGAAAGTGTGTACTTAGAAAATGATCATGAAGCATTAATAATGGACAATATAAGATTATACTTCTATGGGAAATGTTTAGATTTATTAGGTCACATATATATGAGTGGTGATGGAATTCCAAAAGCTGATATTGAAGCCGCAGAATTTTATTTCAGAAGATCAATTAGCGTTATTGAAACTTTAAAATTTGTTAAAAGTCCCTCTCACCAAGATTTGGGTTTAATATATCAATATGGATATAATAACGTAACAACAGCTGTCAGATACTATAAAAGGATGATCGACTCAATAAATAATCATGGAAACGTAAATTTTCAACTGGCAAAATTATCTATTCTACATCCTGAGATGAAATTAGGTGATCCATTGGCATTAATGCAACAGGCCTATTTAAAAGGATATGTTCCAGCTGCATATGGACTTGCAAAAATGTTTGAAGAAGGCTCCAATAACTATGTAAACGCTGAAGATACTGCGCATTTGTTTAAAACATTTGTTGAAGAAAATGATTGGTTTGCAGCTCCAGATCTTAAAGATTCATATGTAAATATGCTACTAGGCAACACAGAATCATCGTTATGGGGCTATATGCTTGCGGCGGAGCAAGGGTTTGAAATGGCACAAGTGTCTGCTGCTCATATACTACATCAGCATTCAAAACTATTAGATGAGCCACCAAAGACGACAACCGAGAGAAAACAATTAGCAGTTTCTTACTATTCTAGAGCTTTTAGACAACAGAATATAGATGCCGGTGTTATCTCTGGGAATTTGTATTTTGAAATGAATGACTATAAAAGGGCGGCAACAATGTACCAAAGTGCATCATTGAAATATTCACCACAGGCCATGTGGAATATTGGATATATGTATGAATACGGATACGGGGTAGAAAAGGATTTCCATTTGGCAAAGAGATTTTATGATGAAGCATTAGAATTTAATAGAAATATTATATATGGTGTCAAATTTAGTTTATTAAAACTATCGTTTAAATCATGGTGGTCAAGTATATCAGGAGATAAAATAAACGACACCAACGACCCATCCTTTGAAAATAGTTTATTACCATGGTATAAAAAGCTGATTAAAGTCTACACAAATGCTATCGAAAGCAATGCCAAGTCTGCTGAGAGATCAAGGGATAAAAATTCGAATACATTTAGTTTTATAGATAAGATCGCAAGTATTTTCGGGTTGAATAGTAGTGATCTAATGAGTTTAGCAATCGTAGCAAGTATATTTATGATTACACTAATTATTAGATTACTGCCACGAAGAGGAGCAGCGGCAAATGGCAGAGCAGCAGCAAATGGCAGGGCAGCTCCTAATGTTTTTAATATCAACGATATGGTGGAAAGAGAGAATATAGAACCACAAAATCAATGAGGAAGGGAAACAGGGAAATTGAATATAAAATAACGTATATAGAGTGTCAATCATTTTAACTTTGGATAATATTAATCATATTTTCAGCATGTACATGTGTATATATATTTAGAGTTCCATCGGTTTAACAATTTGAAAGTAAACAGTTACCCGTTTATGCACGGGAGGCTCCCACAAGGCCAAGCCCGAAAAGAAAATCGATGTAAGAACTATTAGATGAAATAAATTTATAAAGATTATACGGAGAAATATGTTATGTATATATCTGGATTATTAATCGATTTATTTGAGTTGTGTATTGTTATCTGTACCATCAATTGAGACAAGAATATATTATCACATCAATATGGTAGTTATAGCAAATGCTCATGCTGATTTAATTCATGATACAGTATTAGATTACTATGGTAAACGTCTCGCTACGTGTTCTTCAGATAAAACAATTAAAATTTTTGAAGTTGAAGGTGATTCTCATAAACTAGTTGATACACTAATAGGTCACGAAGGTCCAGTTTGGCGTGTTGATTGGGCTCATCCAAAATTTGGTGCAATCTTGGCCTCATGTTCTTATGATGGTAAAGTATTAATCTGGAAAGAAGAAAATGGTAAATGGACACAAATTGCCGTCCATGCAGTACATTCAGCATCTGTTAATTCTATACAATGGGCTCCACATGAATACGGTGCATTATTATTAGCAGCTTCTTCTGACGGTAAAGTTTCAATTGTTGAATTTAAAGAAAATGGTACAACTTCTCCAATCGTTATAGATGCACATGCAGTTGGTGTTAATTCAGCATCTTGGGCACCAGCTGTAGTTGAAGCTCAGGATGGTTCTCCAAAACAGTTACGTAGATTTGTTACTGGTGGGGCCGATAACTTAGTTAAAGTTTGGAGACATGATTTAGTTGCTCAAACTTATGTGTTAGAAGATACATTAGAAGGTCATTCTGATTGGGTTAGAGATGTTACATGGTCTCCATCCATTCTTTTACGTTCATATATAGCATCTGTTTCTCAAGATCGTACTTGTATCATCTGGACACAGGAAAACAATAAAGGTCCATGGAAGAAGACATTGCTACAAGAAGATAAATTCCCAGATGTTTTATGGAGAGCCAGCTGGTCTTTATCAGGTAATATATTAGCCATATCTGGTGGTGATAATAAAGTGACTCTATGGAAAGAGAGTTTAACCGGAAATTGGGAATCTGCTGGTGAAGTTCAACAATAAGTAAAGTAGTTTAATTACTAATATTAGCATGTTCAAATTAATTTCATCATACAATAAGACACCCTCATTCAAAAAAATAATATATTAATGAATCAAAAACATAAATGTATCCATAAAGCTTCTTTACTTACCAATGATATTTGACTATGAAACAATATTTTTAGCCCATATAATTAATGTAGTAGAACAATAAATAATTTAATAAAAATCAAAAATAAACAATAATATACTATGTTTTGATTACTGAAAAATAATCTGCAAATCTAATATATGAAAATGAAATATCTACTATGTATTTACTAATAAAGGGAGATTGTAATGAAATTAGAATCTTTATAGTTCTCCGACGACGCTTTCGATAAGTAATTCGACATCAAGGGAAGCAATTTTACCATTTTCTAATACTTCCGCATGTGTAGCTTTACCTTTAACTAATGGAACTGGGTTTTTATCCAATGCACTAGCTGGATGGTCCGTGACAACCACATTTGTGATTAAACTAACAGCCAATACTCTCCAACCACAATGTCTTGCAACGATAACCTCAGGTACGGTACTCATACCAACAGCATCACCTCCTAACGATTTTATCATACGACTTTCTGCTCTAGATTCAAAAGTAGGACCTGATACGAATGTATATGTACCTTCGTGTAATGGTCTAGTGATGCCTAACTCTTCTTTCTTAGCAAACAATAATTTTCTTAACTCAAGATCATATGCATCACTTAACGCTAAGAATCTTGGACCATATTCATCAAAATTTGGACCTTTCAATGGATGATTACCAGCTAAACCTGGTATATTGATATGATCATATATACACATTAAATCACAAGATTTAAAATTTGAATTCAAACCACCTGCTGCGTTTGTTACGATTAAATTCTTCACGCAACCCATTTCATGTAATACTCTAATTGGGAAAGTTGTATCAGATATGCTATGACCTTCATAACCATGTAATCTACCACTCATTAATACTACAGGTGATCCTTTCATGTTACCAAATAGTAATGAACCATTATGACCAACAACTGTACTCTCTTTAAATCCTGGAATATGACCATAAGGAATAACTAATGGTACAGGATCAGTTTGTGATATTCTATTTGAAATACCACCTAATCCAGAGCCACATATGATCAAAGTACGTGGTTCAAAACTGTGATTATCATTAAAATGATTTGATAATGATCTTTTCAAATAATCGGCAGCTGTTCTAATTAAAATTCTCTCTTCTTCAATATCGAAAGTAGTCATTATTATTTAACGACGACTGGTGTTGTTATAAAAGGTACGTTCAGCTTTTTTCTAGTTCCCTTCCTTCTGCGTACTCTGCAAGTACTCTTTATACTTCTTCTATACATATATGTATATATATACTTTTCAATAAATCCCCTCTTGTCATCACTGGATCTCTCTCCCCTGCAAGAAAATTGTTCCCGCAATAAGTTTTAAAGAAATTGTTTTATTGATATATGATATGGGAGATCAGAAAGCATATCGCTATTCAAGTGTATATAACAAATGTGTAGAACAGGAGATGCGTGCCTATTATCTACACTCCTATTCGTTGAATATTGTACGTATATTATGTAATATATTGCATATTACGTACAACGTTTTTGAAATGTTACAAGAATTTGATTAAAACTGAACTCGGTAATTGGGTTCCAAATGTAACCAGATAAATCTTAACACATAATAACTATCAATATATCTGATACTCAGTAAACATATCGACTGATTTCGTGTTGCTGGAAACACATCTCTGCGACTACCATCCAATCTCTTTTTAAAATACCATCTTTCTTTGACACTTCTAAGCCTGAAATGTTGAAATTGTCGCCGGCGAAGAAGACAGATCTATGAAACAGAATTATGTAACTGAAGAAAGAAGTGGATATATGAAAGTGAAAATGGTTTGTGGGTTAGTTGTTGTCGTTTTATTTAAGCTGGAGTACAAGAAGTGGGTAAGTCTGTGTTTTCTAGTGTATGCCTTTTGATACAATAGAAGTAGTTTGGGTACAGAACCGTGAGAATTTAGAGTTAGTAAACTATATGAATATTTGCTGAAATATTTTTTTTGCTTTTGAAACAGATGAATGGATTAGTACAACCAAATTTTCGTAGTAAGACGTTACAGAAACGTAATTTGAAGAACTTAAGTTTGAATGATGACGTTTGTGATGTGTCTAATAGTGGTATTTCTTTACAAAATGGATCAATAGGTCTTACTATACCGATTAATAGTATATCAGATGATAAAAATGGGAATACAAGTATTACCATTGGTAATAATGATAGTAAAACTTCACTGCGAAGAAACTTTAGGAAAACTTTAGTTTTAGATACTACACTATCTAATAAAGTGAAAAATAGTAATATTTCTGGGAATAATATAATAATACAGAAAAATGATTTTGTCACTTCTTCAACATCTGCAAGCTCTGCAACTGGGCTATCTTCATCATCAGGAAGTACGCCTGATACAAAAGTAACTAATTTAGAAACATCAGTGCTACAAGACCCTAAAGTAGAAGGTAAAAGGGAAGAAACAGAAAATAAAATAGAATTACAAAATTTAGTACAACTTGGAAAAATTGGTTCAGGTAATTCAGGTACAGTAGTAAAAGTATTACATGTACCCGATTCAAGAATTATAGCAAAGAAGACAATTCCTGTTGAAACAAATAATGAATTAGTAATAAATCAATTGGTAAGAGAATTAACAATTATGAAAAGTGTAAAGAAACATCCAAATATTGTAGAATTTTATGGTGCATTTTATAATCAATCATCTAATAATGAATTAGTTATATTATTAGAATACATGAATTGTGGTTCCTTAGATAAAATATTATCTGTGTATAAATCATTCTGTCTACAAAAAAAAGCTGAGGCAGATAAAACATGGTTTAATGAATTAGCTATATCACAAATTTCATATGCAGTATTGACAGCATTAAATTATTTATACAATGATTATAAAATTATTCATCGTGATATAAAACCATCTAATGTCTTAATTAGTAGTAGAGGACAAGTGAAAGTATGTGATTTTGGAGTTTCCAAAAAAATGGTTAATTCTATTGCTGATACATTTGTAGGAACATCCACCTATATGTCTCCTGAACGTATTCAAGGTAACGTATACTCTACTAAAAGTGACGTCTGGTCATTAGGTTTGATGATCATTGAATTAGTTACTGGTCAATTTCCTTTAGGTGGACATCATGATACTCCAGATGGTATATTAGATTTGTTACAAAGAATTGTTAATGAACCTTCTCCAAGATTACCTACTCAAAATTTGAAGAATGACTTTAGTAAACAAATGATTGATTTCGTAAATAGATGTTGTGTTAAAAATGAAATGGAAAGATCATCCTTGAATGAATTATTATGTCATGATTTTATTGTTAAATATAAAAATAAAGAATATGATCGAGAATTTAAGCATTGGTGTAAGAAAATCAAAAACTATATAAAACTTGATAAACAATGGAAAAAAGAAGAGAAGGAAAGAGCTAAATATGAAAAGAAACAAATGGAAAGATCTGCTGCAGCTTCATTAGCACGAAGGTGATTTCAATTTCAAAGGCACATACGAAACGGCATCAACATAATTAATTATTATACTTATATACATAAATACATATATACATAATTATGAATTCTTAAATATATACAAGGGAAACTTATCTTTAAATTAAATTCAATTGTTCGTCCTTCCGTTTAAATATGTTACTTTATCTATAAACTGGTTAACTTCAGCTAAGAGGAAGCGGAAGAAGGAGATGCAGGTTCGTTCTTTAATTTCTTATATTCTTTTGACTTGTTCCATAGCCAACCTTCTGTACCTCTAACGAATCCTAAAATAACCAATGAACCGCCTAACCCACGTAAAGCACCTCTCCACCAAGCTGGGTTTCTTCTCTCAAATTCTGCCAGCGAAATACCCTTTTTACGTTCTGTATCTGTGTATTGAAATGGTTTACCAGAGGCAAGATAACCACCAAAACCAATAGCAAAAACAGTACTCATCACTTGACATGGAACACAATCCATAGTCTCTTCTTTAGCTAACTCTCTCTCAGGAGGAGGGTTAAAAACAGATAATATATTACTTAACATTTTTTAAATCAAAAACAACCTAGTGATATAATATTAGGTTACTCACTCTTATTTTGTTGTAACTGTTTCCTCAGATTAACTCAACTGATTACAACAAAAATAGTAGTCTCATACCATTCTTCAGTGCTTATAAACCTTTTTAAAGCTTTCGTTTGGTAACTATTATGAAATTTTCCAAAATGTAAGAACGAGATGCCAATTTGATACACGAAACGCGTACTAAATTTGTAATTGAATTAAAAAGTATACCTATTAGAAACTTAACATGTGAAGATAAATATATTAATTTGATCTAATATTTGTAGTGACTTTTTACTATAACAGCAAGTGCCATAACGTGTACTGAGGAAGAGCCTTTGATATTGTAAATAATTTCAATATGGTTGAATTGACTGAGTTTCAAAAAAAACGTCAAGAAAATATTAAAAGAAATAATGATCTACTGAAAAGGTTACAATTAGGTGGAGTTGCTTCTCAAATTAAAAGTGAATCTGGGGTGGTTGATACACATGCTATAAAAGCTAAGAAAAAGAAATCCCCAGGTATTGCTAGAAAATCAGCATCACCTAAGCCTGCCAGTTTACCCACTCGTAGATCACGTAGATTGATGGGAGAAAATGTAAATGGCAATGGTATTCCAAATGTTAATGATACACAGTTATTGAAAATGAATTTAGATGGTTCCCCAAATACAGTGGACGATCAATCATTAGTACAAGAACTTAAAGATACAGCGGTTGTTGGTGATGTCAAATTGAGTGATCTAATTAAAGATGAGAATGAAGAAGATTTATTAGAAAAATTTAAATCATTTGCTAATAAGAATTTTTCTTCAGGTGATTTTTTCCAAGAACTAAGAAAACATCAAAAGAGTGAAGGAAATTCAGACTTATCACAGTTGCAGAAAGACTTTGATCTTGAGCTTTATGATGTTTTCCAACCAAACGAAATTAAATTAGTTTATGAACGTATTTCAGCGACATTTTTCCATCCATCTATTGATAAAAAATTAATTATTGCGGGGGATACCTCAGGTAATATTGGTTTATGGAATGTAAGAGATGAACCGTTATCTGAATCAGGCGAAGACCAAATGGTTGAGCCTGATATTACTAGAGTAAAACTATTTACAAAAAATGTTGGACGTATTGATTGTTTTGCAACAGATACATCAAAGTTATTAACATCTTCATATGACGGTTCATTACGTTCAATACATCTACACAACTTACAAAGTGATGATATACTAACTTTGAAAAATGAATACGATGATGCATTAGGGATTAGTGATTTCCAATTTAGCTACGAAGATCCAAATGTCTTGTTTCTAACGACATTAACTGGTGAATTCATGACCCTTGATTTGAGAACTAATGTTGCTACACAAGCTGCCGCAAACTTAAGAAGATTATCTGATAAGAAAATAGGTTCATTCTCAATTAATCCAAAAAGACCTTATGAAATAGCGACGGGTTCTTTGGATAGAACATTAAGAATATGGGATATTAGAAAAATTGTTAAAAAACCAGAATGGTCTCAATATGAAGATTTCTCTAGTCATGAAATAATTTCAACTTATGATTCTAGATTAAGTGTTTCTGCAGTATCATACTCACCGACCGATGAAACTCTGGTATGTAATGGTTATGATGATACTATCAGGTTATTTGATGTAAAGTCAGAAGCATTAACTGAAGATTTACAACCTAAGTTGACATTAAAGCACAACTGTCAAAGTGGTAGATGGACAAGTATATTAAAGGCTAGGTTCAAAGCAGATCAAAATGTATTTGCCATTGCCAATATGAAGAGGGCTATTGATATATATAATAGCGACGGTCAACAATTAGCACATCTACCAACAGCTACAGTACCTGCAGTTTTAAGTTGGCATCCATTAAGAAATTGGATTGCTGGTGGTAATTCAAGTGGTAAAATATTTTTATTTACAGATCCATATGTGAAAAAAGAGGAAGAACTTTGACCTTAAACTTTGCATATAATAATACTTATGTATCATTTTGTATATATTATTGTACTATATGAAATTAATTTTGAATATTTAATATTCTCTTAAAAAAGTGTAAAGTAAATATTTAACTAACAACTATTATTGTGTATAAATCTACATATCGTGTTTTTTTTGAAAGAGATGTCATAAAATAGTATAAAATCCGTATAAGTTATACAGATATGCTACCTCTTTGTCTTCTAGCACTTTGAGGATCAACCTGTTTGTTTTCTGTCTGTTTTCTTGCTAAAACACTTAAAATATCTGTTAATGAAATGACACCAATTAATTTTCCTGTTCTATATTCCTTCTCAAATAGATTAGATGGAGATAAATTTGGTGTTTGTGTAGGTGGATAATCGACGGCAGTCATCATTGGTGAATGACTAGCGGAAGTACCACTACCTGCTGGACTTACATTTGGATCAGATGATTCAGGTGGTTGCACAATCCATAATCTATGAGATTTTGTCGCTACTAATTTTGCCAATGTTCTACCTAATGAACTTGTTGGATATACGTGGAATATTGGAAATGAATCTTTACCCATTTCCAAACCACGAGTATTTAAAATAACTGATATGAAATGTCTACAAGTATTGTGTAATAATGGATATTGTGATGTTCTTGTAACATGTCTAACATCAGTAACCGATATATTACCGATTAAATTATTTTGTGGATCAACAACTGCAATTGAAGATATTCTTTCTTCATGCATTTTATATAAAGCCATAATTAATGGTTCATCTCCATGAATTGAAATTACTCTTGATTGATTTGAAGTTGGTTGTGTACTTGTATTTAAAACGCCAATTTGTAACTCTTGTAATGATGAATTAAATAAAGGTTCTAAACTTGGGAATTGTCTAGCATTATCCCAAAGATATTTAATTAAACGTCTTTGTGATAAAATCCCTTTCATTTTTGTCATTTCATTATCTGTAATAACCACTCTATGTACCCCTGAACCTAATATTCCCATTACAGTAGATAAATTTTCACTTTCAGGTAATTTATAACATGGATTTTTTGGAGTTAATTTAATAATTTCACCAACAGGAACGGGTTTACCATTTTGACAATCTTGGGTAATTTCTTTACTATTAACAGTAATTTTATTTAATACTAATAATAAGTATGAGTTTAAATCATTATAGTCAAAAGTAAAACAATTCATATCACCAGGATATGATTCCACGGGTAAAGATGTTAAATGATATTTAACTAATGTATTAAATGCTTCTTCAATAGATATTGAACTTTGAACAGTAACTAATTTATTTTGTTCGATTAATTGTGAAAGTTGAATGAATTGCCATTTTTGTGAATGAACACTAGAAAGGCACTGTGATGTACTTTGTATCATTGGATTTGTTGATTCTGATGAATCAGAAGTTAACATTGTGGGTGGATTAAATTCGTTGTTATTATTATTACTATTAATACTATTATTTAGAATATCACTCATATCTAAATGATTATTTGATGATGAAATTGAAAGTGATGAAATAGAATCAGCTGATGAAAATGATTCTGATCTTCTTAATGCGACAGGATCAGTGGCTTCAGAAATTGAACTATCGTTTAAATTTGAACTTTGACGAGATTTACTCAAATGATGATTATGATGATGGGTATGATGTTGATTTGGTAATTGTGGTGGAGTTGATAATAATTCTACAATCGAATTATGTCTTTGTGTATTTGTACCAGTAAGATTTGTTGCACTACTATTATTACTACCTCCGTTACCATAAGTTGAACTTTTATTTGAAATCATATTTTATATGTCTTTTCTGTTTCTTCCTTTAAAATTATTATATTTGTAAAAGTCTGTTATTATATATATGTGTGTGTATATCTTATCTATGTGTTTGTGTATGTCTATTCCTTTGAAATCAAGTATATAGTGTGTATTAACTCTATGTCCTTTCCTGGAATGTTTTTTAATATTATTGGATGTATTAGAGAGAGAAAATTTTTTTAAAGAAAAATTTATCACACAAATACCTCAATAATTAATATTTTTTTTTTGGGATTCTTCTAAAATAGTTTAAAATACTAAAATATAATAAATCCTTTTTAATGCACTTATTTTAATTAAAATTTGTCTATCTATATATTTCTTACCCCAGAAATAATTTAAAATAGGGATGAATGAAAACATGAAAAAAAAAAGGAACAATGATTATTATAAAAATTTTAAGGATAAAGAAAATATAGTTGACCTTTATAAATAATGCCAACACAATGGATTTAATTATTACTTGTGGATTATATATATATAGTAATTTAAACTAAAGCAAAGTAAAAATTAGTACAAAAAACTGATCAATTAGTAGGGGTTGGAAGAAAATACTAATAATTAATACACAAAGAAATTAAAACGTTTCAATAAAAAATAAATAAAAGCGGGTTAATTGATTGAAATATTTTATTTGTCCATTGCCATTATTTCAAAATATTCACGAAAATAAAATAAAAATTTTATTTTCAATATTAAATTCTTCCTGGTTTCTGTATTTCGTCACAGAGAATTTCAAACTGTTAATCACCTTTCAATTTTGGCAACTCCCCCCCCTCTTTCTCTTTCTTTGTAAGAAACTCTTAGTTGATCCTCTTCTCCTCTCTTCCCCCGCAAGGTAAATTTAAAAAATTTAAAAATTTAAAAAGCAGAAAAAGCAGAAAAATGCAGAAAAATGCAGCAACAACTGTCATCGGCATTATATGGTTTTGAATTTTTTTCACGTTTCGAGAAATTGAAATTAGTAAATTTGATCCATTTGTTTGCTAAGAAAATGACTAAGAAGAGACGGTATTGTGTGTTTTTGAAATGGGAAAAACCCACTGATTAATTAATGTCTTGGTTCTACAGCAATTTCTCTGAATTAATGATGCCGCTGGGTGCGGGTTAAAGAAAGAAAGAAAGAAAAGAAAAAAAAAACGCTCCCCTTATTCGTGAGCTGTGATGATGTGTGGCACGTGCATAGCACGTGCCACTAGTAAAGGAAAATTTAACCGCTTAACTACTATTACTTTTATATTGTAACATACACATCTGTATATATATGTATATATATATGTATATACTCGTTCATTTACTTATCAACATATTCAGTTAGCATTGTTTCTCTTGGAGGAAATATGAATGATTTATTATCACTAGACATTTCATCATACAGAGCTAACACTTTTTCAACATTTATTAAATGACAATATTTGATACCAAATATATCGGTACATTTTTTAATCCATTGCATTCTATATTTTAAATCATATTTACTAGATTTTTCACGTATCTTACCTCTTAATTCTCCTAATTTAATTACACTCTCTTTTAAATTCATATCTTTAAATAATTCATTAATTTCATCTCTTACTAATGCAGTAAATCTTGGTGACGCACCATTTGATGAAATCATAATTTGTAATAATGCTTCATTACTCTTTTCAGTATTTTGATCATTACCTAATTGAAGATTAGCACCAAAATAAAAATCACATAATGGTGGATTATCTGCAACATTAACTAATTGTTGTGATCCAAATAATTCTTTAGATTTATGATAGATATGCTCACTAAGTTTAGAATCGGGTATACATGTCATAATAAATGACCATCCACTATCATTACCATTTACATATAATGATAAAAAAGAATCATTAAAGTCACCAGTGATCACTCTATATATTTCACTACCTTGTTTAGTGCCCCAATTTGGATTAATTGTATCATTAGATGATGATGGTGTATCCACTATAAATGGACAATATACCTCTTTTATAGTCGGATGTATCTCAGGCGATACTAATGTCACTTTACAACCTGTCGGTACTAATTTTAATAGTCTTGTTAGTGATACTTCACCAGCACCAACTAATAAAATATTTTTATCATTCAATCTATGAGCTAATTGTAATGATAATACCATTATTTATAATATATATGGGTAGATGATCGACACTAATCTGTATGTATACATGTTAATGTTGAATCATAAAATTGAAAAATATTGATATGAATGTACTTATACCTTTATATATTTCAGATATTGTTGAAATTTGTATATTATTAGTCAACTTCCTTTGAGATTTTTTGCAATGTCCGAAAACTGTGTATGGGCATCTCTGAAGGCTAAATCTCATAAAAATAATGAAAAAAAAATGAAGAAAAACTGGAATAATTGATTAGGAATATAAAGAAGCTAAATAAGAAATATAACAAATATAATTTAATTGGATACAATTCATAAGAAACATTAATAAATTTCAAAATATAACAAAGAAAATGAAAATGTTATAATATTTATCAAAAAAAAAACACACACAGAGACAGAAATATAGAAAAGAATTATTGAATACTGATTGGGAAAGTGATGTAAAATATAATGAAAAACAGTGAAAACAGTGAAAATAGTGAAAACAGAATGGGAAATTAGAATTAAAATAGAAATGGGATCAACAGGACAAATTTTAAAGTGAATATAATTTAGATTTTACTTTTATTAAAATACTATCTGAATTTCTTTGGAATTCAACTCAGAAGCGTATAACATCATTTCTTGCTATACCACCATTTAAGTTAATGTCTGTAAGATATGGATTTGAATTACCCACTGCTGATAATTGTTGATTCATATGTTGTGGTGGTACTTGATATGGATTTTGTTGTTGATGTTGAGGTGTATCCAAAGATGAAACATACAGTTGCTGTTGTAATAACGGTGTTTGATCAGAAGAATACCGTCTCGAATTATTATAGCTAATATTGTTGTTGTTGTTATTGTTGTTAGTAGTAGTAGTAGTCATATACTTTTCTTGTTGGTATCGATTTTGCTCATTTTGTAATTGTAAATCTTGTTGATATTTTTGTAATTGATAATTATTGCTTGCAAATGGACTCTGTTGTTGGTTTATATGAGTATATTGACGATTATAATATTCATTCAACAACGAATTTTTTTCTTGTGGTAAAGAAACATTACCATTACTATTGTTATTACTAGAAGATGTTGGTGTAGTTTTCCCCCAAGAAAGTCTTATTGGATTCCCATCGACAATGAAACCTTGCATACCTTGAATAGCAGCTTCAGCTTCAATTCTATGCTCGAATTTTACAAATCCACAATGTTTGCCCATTGGAATTTTGACATTGGAAATATTACCAAATGGTTGAAACAATAATTTTAATCTTTTTTCGTTAATTTTTGATGATAACCCTCCTATGAATACAGTAGAATTTACCTCCATACCATTACCGTTAATATCATTGACGTAATTTCTTGATGGTTCATTTGTTATAAAAGAAGTATTATTTTCATATGAATTAACATTTGGTTGCTGCTGAAGTAAATTTTTAGATAATATATTTGATGAATTATCAATTGAATCATTTCTTAACCTATAATACTGTTGTTGATTATTTTGCAAAGGTTGAGAAAAATAATTTTGCTGTGGTTGTTGGTGTTGATGTTGTTGTCGCTGTTGCTGTTGCTGTTGCTGTTGTTGATTATTGATACTATTTCTTGGTGTAGCAAATGCTACTCTTAAACAACGACCTTGACACCAAACACCGTTCATCTCCATCAATGCATTTCTTCTTTCCAATTCATTGGAGAACCTTATAAATCCAAAACATCTTGAAGCGCCAGTAATTGGATCTGTCATTACTCTTACAGTTTTAACTGATTTATATCTTTTTTGAAACAAGGATAATAAATCAGCTTCTGTTGCAATTGGTGATAAATCTCCAACAAACAACGAGTATTCTGGAGTAGTTGGTATTGAACTTTGTAATGTTGCACCGGAGGCCCAATTCAATCTAAAATTTCTTTGACCATTTGGGTTTGTAAATAAGTTTGTTGAAACAGATTGAATATTTGGAATCTTATTTGAATTCAATGATAATGCAAACTGTGCATTTTTCTGTGAATCGAATTCTACAAAACAATAGCCTGCATGATGCAATTGTACAGAAGAAGGGTCAATGAATGAAATACCGTTTATATTAATTTTTTGTACTTTATTATCATCGTCAAATTTATTATCTTCGATTGGTGAATGTGGCGAAGAAGGATCAGAAGGATCAGAAGAAGACGAAGATGAGGAGGAGGAGGGATGTTGTTGTTGTTGTTCTGTGGTATTTGGGTTTGAGTTTGAGTTTGTATTTGTATTTGTATTTGTATTGTTTAATTTATTTGTATTTGTTGATGAACAAGGTATTAACAGATTTTTTTTAGCTCTAATTAATTTTACAAAAACGTTTAAATCCAATGATTTCCAAAGTTGTTGTATAGTCAATTCATCAAAAGAAGGATCTAAATCTCCCATCCATAAAGTTCTTGGTGGTTCATTTGACGTTTCAATCGTTGAAGAAGGAGGTAAAGGAATTGCGTATGGATCAGTAGTGATATTACCATTTGTACTATAACTAGTATCCCATGACATGGTATCTATATGTATATGTATGTGCGTGTGTGTGTGTGTGATTTAGTATACTATTACGAAACTTAATAGATTGAAAAACAAATAGACCATATAAAATTGAGAGAAACACAACAAAACAAAATAAAAATACAAGTTTTAATTCTAATTTAGTTCAAAATGAAAAAAAATATAATATAATATAATATAATGTAATACAATCTAATAAAAAACAAAATGTTTAGATTACCCTTTTTTCTCTGTATACCAATTACACTACACTTACTTACAAATAAATGAAACAATGAAAAACCTATCTACAATTATGTATTTAACAAGACATATATATATATAATGTGATAGAAAAGAGCAATTGACACAAATACACATACCATACCCAGTGCTTACTAGATAGATGAATAGAATATGCAAACTTGATTATGGAAGGGGGGAGGGATGAATAGACAGAATTTACGATCATCGAGAGTGCAAATGAATGAATGATGGTTGAATGTGAATACATTCAATTACCGAGCAGACGAAAAATACTCGATAGAGAATATAAAGGTAAAATTAAGGCAATGTTACTACGTTACCTCAAATGATTGAACATTGCTATGATGAATAATTCTATTACCAATAGTTGAGTAAATGAATAAATAAGTGGGAGCAAAGCTACTGATATACACCATAATGCAACATTTAGTTCGTGGTTAGTGGTAAGTGATTGGGTGAGTACTCACTGTAATTATAATAAGAGGAAACAGCAATACGGCAATACGGCAACACGGCAACCGGTCGATGGTAAAATCAATCAGCCGTCTCGTTTTTCTTCATTTAAGGAATTGTGTAATTGGGAAATGGGAAATGTACCGTTGCTGGTTCACTAGGGCAGGGCAGAAGAGTTCTGAAACAAATAACACAACTTACAAATATTTTTCTTAGGAAAAAAAAAAAAAGGGAGAAGCGGTTATTAGAAATGGATAACTCCGGTATGTGATAGTGCGATGTACTGGTGGACGGGAGACAGAGGACGCGGTGTGCAGGCATCGCGCCGTCCTTTTTCTTTTTCATTTTTTTGCGGGGTAGCTTCCGTGGAATGTGACTGTGTAGGGCTGGTGGTGAGGGTTGTTTAGGTTTGGTGTGGTGTGGGGGAACGTGTCAGATGATACTGGGACATCAATATCTAATTAGTATATAATTGGAATTACATATGGATAGTATAGTATATGGTATAATGGGTTACATTTGAATATACATTTTATTATATGACTATATATATATGTGTGCTAGTGTATGTATGTATGTGTTGTTTATATTAGAATGTTGGACTGTGGTAGTAGACAAAACATATGTAACCGTTGGTTGCATCGCACTTGTGAAAAAGAATAATTAGTTAGTGGTAATAATAATTGTAATAGTATAATACACTGTATTGCATTTTTATTTTATTGCAATAGTAAAAATTTTATTTATTTATTTATTTATGCATTGTATTCAATTAATGCCATAATCATCTTATACAAGTAAAAGAAAAACATAAACATATAAAATGCTAGTTTTAAAAAACTTTCTTTCTTATGTTTACTTAGTGTTCTAAAAATTTCAGTGGCATCTAATAATTGTGTCTTTTTCAAAATTTTATTAACATTATGTGCAAATAATGGTAAATTTAATAATAATGGCCAAATATTACCTGTAAGTAAAAATAATACTGTTAATGCTCCATGAACTGCAGATTCTGCAAATACTAATTGATTAACTCTTGAACATAATTCAATTGGATTAATGTAATCTGCTTCTAAATCAGCAAATAAAATTGTAAAATGAATTTGTGCAAATAAATTAATACAATTTACAACAACGGCAAATATATATAACCAAGGACTTGACATTGTGTTTTGTGGAGGGAGTGTGGGGTGCAGAAGGGCTCTATCTATATTCGCTTGTTCTTGGTAGAAGAATTAACTAATTGATTAATTAATTATACGTTTTAACACAAATATATATATTTTTCATTCAGAATTTTTCTGATAACATTAATTTTTTGATATACACATATTTATATTTTTTTTTCATTTTTTTCAACTTTTCAGTTGTTTTTTTCAAGCTTGGTAAAATTTCATGGAGAATTTCTCCCACAATTTTTTAACACATCGTGGTAGGTGATATTCAATTTCTTTTAAACATAAACATAAAAAGGTTTATACTATTATAACTATATAGTATAATATATATTTATATAAATATGTGTCTATAAATTATCATTAATTGGTAGATTCAATTACTTCCCATGAAACTCCAGAAATATAGATGCTGTCACCTACTTCGGCAGCACCAAAAGATCTTGGGAATTTATTGGCAAATTTACCATATTCAAAAATAGTGTTATAAGAATCATTACTTTTTTCAACTAATCTAATTAAATTAATACCACTGATATCACTAACATTCTTTTCCGTTAAAATACCTTGAACGTATTTACCAACAATAATAATTAAACCTTCATATTTTTCATTATCGACTTTGAATACAATTGATTTATTCTTGCTGTTATCATGACCAATTGGTTCAATAACTTCTTCAACTTGATTAGCATCAATTGGTTGCCATAATTCTCTGAAGGCAACACTTGGCTTATCTGGACCAAATGGCGAAACAGATCCTGTTTCTTCAATACAACCAGATTCCCAGGTCTTCCAAGTAGTATGAACTACACCTTGATGAGTATTTGGTACTTTCAAATACTTGTTGGTATCAAGCCAAAAGTCGAAATCTTGAGATTCTGTTACTTCATCGATTTTATTAACTTTAATGTTCTTGTTTAAACCTGCAAATGCCCATTCGAATGGGAAAGCTTTCTCTTTGTCACCTTCTGGTTTAACAAATGGTCTCAATGAGATATAATGACCTTCGTTGGAAACAGAGGAATATGTATAGGTTCTTTCACTTGGGTTTTCACCAACTTGAAATAAAATTCTTTTTAGTAAGGCAGGCATGTCTGATCAATGTTATATTTGTTTGTGTATAATAAAATTATAATTGAGTGAACTTCAATTGATAATGTTTGTATAGTGTTTTCTATAATAGTTAGCAAATTGAGTACAACAGACTTTAAAATATTATTAAGTCCCTATTTTCATCATTCTTATATACAAATTATTATATTATAAATCAAAAACGCACTAGCAAGCATTTTTAAGATTTCTCGGAGCAATGAGGACCTAATACCCGTCGGAATCTCCATGTTTGCCGTTCACAATGACGGTATTGTAAATATGATATACCATTGTGACGTTATCAGTAAGTAGTACAGTAACATTGAACATAAATCCGTCTGTAATACCGATCAGGTTTGTATTATGTAATGAGAATGCTTTATTGTATAAAGTTCGTATGTATGTATATATTGTATAACTTCTTCCTGTAGAACAGGAGGCGCTATAGTATAGTAAAAAAATTTATAAGGAATTGTACGATGACTAAAATGAAAGATATTTATCAATTAAAGTGTTCTTTAATTCAATTAATATTGACATGTCATTATATGGGAGAACTAAAAAGCTGGAAAATATTGGATATTAGAAGTAAATTAAAATGTTAAATTGATGAATGAATGAATAATTGGATGAATGAATGAATTAATGAATGAATGAGTGAATGTAAAAGTTTCAATTAAAAAAAATACAAGGTTCTATGATAAGGTATCCTTATATGTCTTGTTTAATTAAAAGTTACATTGGTTTGGATATGTTCTATCAGTAATTGGTTGAGGGAATATACCATATTCAACCATTCTCTTGACATCCCATTCAATACTTGTTTCAGTTTTATAACACCAAATAATCCAACCATCTCTAACTTCAAAAGCATCTAATTGAGCTTCAACAAATTTTCTAGTGTTTTGTTTTCTTTCGTCAGACCATGTGGTAATGTCTTCATTATTTTGACAGGAACCAATGTAGTATGAACCAACATCGTTCTTGTAGAAACTTCCGTCATAACGAGCACCAATACCAACACCGTTTAACCATTTTGTACAATCAGTTAATGCACCGGAGAATTCACCAGCGACAGTCCAGTGTGCTTCTGAAATAGAACCAGTACCCCAGTTACAGACATCAGTGATTTTTTGATCGATAGTAGAATCTAATTCACCAGAGGAGAAAACATGGTAATGATGATGATCAACAACAACACCCCATTTATCTTGGTCTAGAGTTAAAAAGTTATCCCAGTAGTTGAATGCTTCAAAGGCATCATGGATAATAATAATTTGATTACTGTTTAAGTTATTTCTTAAATATTCATAAGCAGGTAAGTAATAATCATTCTTTAATTTATCCATATCAATAGATGGTCCTAATGGTTCATTGATCAATTCAATACCAACGACTGTATCTAAATAAGTAGCATTTGAATATTTTTCTAGCATATAGTTTAAGACATTAGTAGTGACAGCTAAATTGGAATCTTCTAAGAATTCAATAGTATCTCTTAAACCTGAATTATCGAAACCATTTTGAGAACCTGCAGCACCATGTAAATCAACCCAAACTTTTAAGTTATTGTTTGCAGCCCAAGTAATTGCTTTATCTAAATAAGCTTCTTGTAGACCTGTAACGTATGGATCAGAATCTAATGTTTGGAATGCCCAATAACCAATTGGAATTCTAACCATGTTAAAACCAAATGAAGCAATATCAGCAAAATCTTGTTCTGTGTAAAAAGTGTCCCAATGATTAACTAAACGTTGAGTAGCAACGTCATTACCTAAATATTCAGTATAATGATATTCATCAACAGGGATACCATCATCATTAACTGAATTTGTACGGAATGCTTCGAATAAAGATGGTGTAATGTATGGTTCTAGTACTAACCAACCACCGATGTTTACACCACGCATTGGTTCAGACATTGAACCATAATCGAAATAACGTTTCTTATTTTGTTCATGAACGAATTGTAAAGAATTAGCAGTATTTTTTGGAATTGGTGAAGCCCAAACTGATGAAATAACTAATAATGAAATAAGCAAGGATTTTATCATTATTATTATTATTATATGTGTATGTATAAAATTTGAAATATTTTTTCTTGATATTTTAAGTTTTATCCTTATCTGTATAATCAATTAATTAATTAACTATCTTATCTCCAAGAAAGAAAGAAGGAAACAAAAATTTATTTCTCAACAGTAATAGCAGATCTAAATTGTTTCAAGGTAAGAAAGAGTACCATCCTGGTCTTTATATATGTCTTGAGAAAAAAAATATATCACAGATATGGATATATCCTTTTAATCTCTATCTAAAACAATTTGTCACTAGAGAAAGAAAGAAATTTTTCATTGCCATGTATAAGATTGCTTTACCAGCAAAGCAACAGAGAGAGAAAAAGAAAGAAAGAAAGTGCAATCTTTAATTAAAATAGCATCAAAAAATATTTCCATACCAGATGAGGTAGGTGGAACAGAAACTGAAAACTGAAAAAAGATGATCTCTGTGAATCTCTCGTACAGCACAACTAAATTTACAAAATTAACAAAATTTAATTGAAACGCAAACGCGCTTTCTGTTTACGTGTTGTGTTCTCTGATAAATTAAAGGTACCAGCGAAACAACATTGATTAGCTCTCGAATTTTGATGATGATAAATTTGACTAGCCTGTCTATTTAGTATGCCGTGCGTGTGTAAAATGTAGAAAAAGATATTGCCTGCCCAAGAAACTAAGATCTTACCATTATAAAGCAGAAGGGTTTACTTACGTACAGTTAGTCCGTCCGTCTGTGGGTGTTGTGTTGTGTTGTAAAGAAATGGATGTACCACCACAGTTTGCATTTTTTTGATTTATTGAAACATTGCGGGAGAAACAAACGTGCAACTTCAACTTTACATTTATTCAACAAGCACTTGTTTTAGAAATTTTGTGCAGTAATTTTTTAACGATTACGTATTTTTTTTATTTTCAGTTTCTCAGTTTTTATCAGAAACGCGAATTATTTGGAAAATGATTTTCACTTACTAATATTACGTACGTAGTGGGGAAGTGGAAGAAGGAGATAATTCAATTTTACCTGAAGGTAGATATTTACTTATTTTGGCAATAAATATAGTACATATTTTTTTTAAGTTTGGAGGTTATTTGAAAATTTCTGGAACTGCTAAGTAACTGTTTGAAAAAAGGTTATTTTTTGTTGGAGAAAAGGGAAACGATATGGAATTATGAGAAACCTGGCCGTATTGAATTTGCATTTGCATTTGCATTTGCATTGTATTTTAAAAAAATAAAAATTCTGTTCTGGAGAAAATTACGTTTTTTGGATATTTCACCTTAAACGAATTAAATTAAATTAAATTTTGTTTTGATTGTTTTTGTTTTTGTTTTTCCTTAGAAACGCTGCAAATTTTAAGAGGGAAGAGTTAAAAGATTGCTATAAAAAGTAGGGGACAATAAACGGAACACGACCATTGTTACTAAAAATGGAATTCTTCGTTTACTTTCATTTAACTTATTGCTATTGATTTGTACTTTTTGTCAAATTGTAGGGTACCAATCAAACTAAGGAGAACTATTATTTGGACATAGATACAATTCTTGTCTATTTTTATTTCTAATAAAGTCAAAAATGATTATGTAGACATAGATATTATAAATACGTCAAGTATCATTTGTTGAGGGATATGTAATAATTTAGCATGTGATATTTCGGCAAACGGGTATACTAACTTAAAAGTAACACAATATCTAAAATCTTACACTAATAATATGATCATAAATAGTAACCATCTCGAAATATAGTAAAACCCTTCAAATGTATCTAAAAATAAAATATAAATGAAAAAAAAAAAAAAATAATTAACATTTTTGTAATATTTTTTTCATTTTAGAAATATTTCTGACTAACATTTGAGGAAATCTGTAAAGATATTTGTAAATAATAAAATTATTTGAAATAAATATTAAAACATGCATAAATTATTAATTTATTTATTTATTTAGTTATTAGTATTACAAAAATTTATTATATAAATATTGTCCAAGGTATTCATTAATCATGTGTGATTTATTATTATTATTATTATTATTATTATTATTATTATTATTATTATTGTATGTTTACTTCATATCATCTCTTTTTGATTAAATACCAAAATTACCACTTCTAATCTCATTGTATAATTTCTTCCTACCTTGTGGTTTACTCACATTAACACCATGTAATTTATTATGATTGTTTGCATCATCAGGAATATAATTATTAAAATTATTTGCCATTGGCATATGGCTAGTTCTTTTTTGTCTACCACCATTATGCATTGGAATATTTGATGGCATAAAAGATTGTTGTTGTTGTGATGGTGGTTGCTGTTGTGGATAATATACATTTTGCTGTTGTGGTACTTGTCCTTGCATTCTTTGATTATTTGGATAATATCCACCATTGCCATTGGCAGGGGGATAATTATTTTGTTGATGGTTCATACCTTGTGTATGCATTCCCTGTTGACGCATTCCTTGTGGAGATATTCCTTGTGGAGGTATTCCTTGTGGAGGCATTCCCTGTGGAGGTATTCCTTGTGGAGGCATTCCCTGTGGAGGCATTCCCTGTGGAGGCATTCCTTGTTGATTCATTATTGGTGACCTTTGTGGAGATGGAGTATATGATTGCTGTTGTTGTAGTGGTGATGGTGAAGATACTTGGTTTTTCTGTTGATTTGGTACAGGTAGATTTTGTTGACCCCTATTATTTTGTTTGGATTGAGGATACCCATGAGGGGAAGGTTCCTTGTTTTGGTATTGTGGCTGATATTGATGGTTTTGATTATTCATTTGTGGATGATTATTTTCATTTGATGAAATATTATTATTATTCATTACTGGAGGTGGCATGCCTGATACAGGTATACCAGGTGGAGAAGGAGAAGATCTTGAGGGATATTGATTTTGGTAATATTCATTGTATGGTGATGCATTTTTCTGAGAGAAGTTTTGTTGTGATTCTATTTCAATTTGTGGGTTTTGCTGTTGCTGTTGTGGTATTTGTTGGTGTTCAGTTCTCACTGGTGATTGTTGACGTGCATCTCTCACTGGCGATTGTTGACGTGCATCTCTCACTGGCGATTGTTGACGCATATCTCTAACTGGCGATTGTTGACGCACATCTCTAACTGGTGACTGTTGACGTGCATCTCTAACTGGTGATTGTTGACGCATATCTCTAACTGGCGATTGTTGACGCATATCTCTAACTGGTGATTGTTGACGTGCATCTCTAACTGGCGATTGTTGACGCATATCTCTAATTGGTGATTGTGATGTATTTTGATCCGAATATGCTCCCGATGGACTGGTTTCTCTCATTTGGATATCAGTGTTATAAACAGGGGCTGGTGATGGTCTCGAGTCTAAACTAGAATTAGAGGCATTGTTACTATCACTGATTTGATTGATATCATGAAGACGTGATGGCCTATATTGATCAAATTTAGTTAATGACTCGAAAGTTTCATTTTGTGTACGAACACTATACATATAAGGATCATCTCCTGTATCAGTTTCATGTTGTATCATCTGTTCAACCATAGTGTTCAATTCATCCATGGTATTCGATTTTGGACGTTCTTGATTTTCATATTCAGATGGCTTAATATTTCTTGTTTCTTGCTGAGATCCTATTTTTTCTCTAGGTCTACTGTTATAATTTCCACCGTCTTTATTGCTGTAGTTAGGTTCAATCTTTTGAGAGTAATCTGCTTCTAAGTCATCATAGTTATCGTCAATATTTGGCAATTCAATCTTGAATTCATCTTCATCCTTTTCTATTGGAGGTAATTGATAATTAGCAGGATTTAGTAAACTAAATTGACTAACTATACGATAATCCTTCTTATTATGATCGGCCATTGGACGGTTATTGTGATTATTATTTCCATGTGCTTGATTATCAGAAAGAGTGCCATGCGGCGTTGGATTAGTAATATATGGATTAACATTTTTTCCGAATTTATTATTTTGATGACCACCATTACTATTTTGATAATCATTGTGTTTTGAAGGTGTCGTTTTATTCGAATAATTGTGATCATTTGCTTCTAAAGATGAACTACTAGAATTAGGATTTTGATTTGATCCATTACTGCTATTACTCTTTTTTCTTAAATTATGCAGTGGATTCCATTTGGAAAATTTTTGTTCTAGAGTATGCAAATTATTCTTCCCAGCATTATTATTTAGAGCTTCCTTACTAATCACGGTGTGATAAATTCCATTGTTTGAGGTGTTTGAATAATTGGATGTTGCAGAAACATCTCTTTGTTGTGGTAACGGCTCAGGAAGCTCATTAGCAATATTATGATTTTGTTCAGGTTTTTGCAATGGTTCCGCAGATACAACCTCCTTTTCTAATTTACTTTGTATATTCGATTCTCCTAATAGGTTTACATCACATTCTTGAAACACTACCCATTTTTTAAAACCATCAAATTCAAATTCTAAAATCAATGATCTACCAAACAGTCTTTTCTTTTCAGAAGTTTGTTCATACGATAGAGATGATAACCAAGTCCAAATGAAATAATCATCAATGTCAATCCTTTTCACTTCAATATCTTCTTTCAAAATCTTTGATGAATCAGTAACACATGATCGTTTTGTCCAACCTGCTTGAAAGGTTGAATGTTTTGTTTGGATTAATTTCATTATTCTTCGAGATTCTTGTGACATTTTTCTACTAATCCCTTCAATGTTATGTTTTTTATTAAATAGAGATTTTAGTAAAGCATAATCTTCACGAGCTTGGAATGAATTTTGATCATCAAAATCTAGCAAATCATTACACCTTTCTAATAATTCCCATGGTTTTCTTGAAAATTGATTTGTATTTAATGTTACTAAAGGAATTGTTAAAACACTTTCAGATGTGTAAGGACTAGTCGAATTCAAAATTGGTGGATAATCATTATTTAATAATAAATTTTTCAAATTCCTAGGTAATTTATTGTTATTATCGTTATTATCTGTCAATGATTTTGCATTGGGTAGGAAACTTCTTAAAAATGCTAATAATAAATGGAACATAGCATTTGATGCAGGTAACCATTGTTCTAAACCATCTTGTATTGAATTGTCTTTAAATGATTTTAGTTTGAAAATTTCATCTATGTCATCATCATCATCTTCATGATTAGGATTATTGTCTGCTATATCTTCAGGTAAATATTTATTATTAAACGCCCAAATTGCTGACATTTTTGCAATTTTTCTTGCACTTAATTTGTTTATTTTTGAATTTGAAGATATTGTTACTATTAAATCAAAAAAATCATACACTATCGATGCGTGATTTGATGAAGATAAACATTTTGGCATAATTTCTAAGAAAGCCTTTTGTGGATATTTCAAATATTTTTCTCTAGTTTTAAATTCAAGATATGCTTTCCAACCTATGATTTCACCTTGCGGTAATCTACACCAAATATATTTCAATGCTTGGAATAACGTTAAACAATCAGTATTTGTTATTATTTTTTTAATTGTTTTAGTTTCATTAATTTTTTTACCATTACCTAATGGAAATAATTTATTCAAAAATTTTAATAAACGTTCATTTGTTTGATCTTTTCTGAAAGGTATCATCAAGTATTCTACATTAAGACCATTTATCTTCAATTCTTCTGTAATTAAATGGATTATAATTTTAACATTTTCTCTTGCAAATTCATGATAAAATTCGAATTCATTATCATCTGTATTAGAAGTAGTAATATCACTACTAATACTCTTATTAGTTGGGAGGCTTGGCAATACTTTAGTATTCATCTTCTAGTACATTGTCCACGATATGCTATGATCTTTTCTGAGTTAAATATAAAGAAGATCAAACAAAATAAAGTGAAGTGTAAAACTAATGTGATATCTAAATAGTAAAGAATATAAATATAATTACAAATACAAATACAGCTGCAAGATGAAAAAAGTTCCAAAAAGACTCAGAAGAGAATAGAAAAGAGATGAAGCTAAAGAAACAGCTCTAGATCGAGGTACCGTATAGGTAGGTAAAAGGTATTAGTAGATTAACAAATTACAAGAAAAACTATCAACTACATTACAAAAGAGTTGAAGATCTACGTGAAGTGATGTAGTTTTGTAAAATTCATTGTTTACTAAGGAAGAAAAAAAAAAACATTCAAAATGAAAATATCCCAAAGGAGGCGATGAAAAATGATTTCGGTGAAAAAAATCATAGGCTCGTTCAAGGTGAGTGAGATAGATGGGAGATGAGTTAAAAAAATATTATTATTATTATTATTATGTTAATTAAAATATATTAAATATTAAATATTAATTTTATAATGATGATCTGGTATATATCTTTATTATATATGATAAATGATAAATGATAATTGGAAGGGGGAATACCATGAGGAATGGACTGATAATGAAATTACTATTAATGTGGGTTGTGTTTATTATCAGTATGAAAATGAAATTTAATTTGAAATTTGAAAAGCGAATGTGTATGTTTTAATATGAATAGGGAAAAAAAAATTAATGATATGAAATGATGAGTAAAGTAAAGCGAGTTTACTTAGTTAAAATGAGTTATTCTTTTAGTTGTTGTACATGTTCTTGTTCTTGTTTGTAATATGAATATATTATTACCAGATATATATTTCATAAGTGTGAAGGAGGGGGGGGGGGGGGGAAAGGTAGACGTAGAAAAAATTTTCAATGTGAGTGAATATAATATAATATAACGGAGGGTGAAAATTAAAGGGTATCGTATGGAGGACCACTTCTGTTATATATACATTTTTGTTTTGATTTTATTTTTGTTCTTGTGAATTTAATTAATTAATTAATTATTCATGTTCTTGTTCTAGATATAATTGTTTCTCTTCATCATCTACTGAATCATAACCATAATCATTTTCTTCGTCATCATCATCATTTGAATTACGATAATTTAGTAATACTATCACTATTAATGTGATACCAAATAATAAAAAGAAGAAAACTATGAACCAAATAATAAATACAGCAATTAAATTATCTAATGGTTCTTCCACATTTGTATAATTATTAACATTTTCAATATTATCTAATAATAAATCATTATTATTATTAATATTACTTAAATAATTAATTGTATTCGATACTGTTTTAAATATAGTGGAAATCAAACTACCATCGTCATTATTTATATGAATTTCGTTACAAAGCATTTTTGTTGATATATTATATTATAGCTGGAGTGGGTATGCGGGGGGGAATCGGAATAAATGTATTAAAATATTAATGTGATATCAATATGTCTGTCTTCTATGACTTTTACGATATTCTTATGCAAATGAATTATTGAATATCTAGATGTGATATGAGAAAAAAAAAAGTGATTGATGGAAAGAAAGTAAGAATAATTTAATACAAAGTATATCCAAGGTATATATATATATATATATATATTGCTATAAGAAGATGGATACGGATATTGATACGGATATATAATAAGAGAGTATATACATGTATCAGACAGAATATTTTAATTAATATATCTGTTTTACCTATTTAGTTAATAATATCATTACAAAGTAATTACAAGTAGCATAGAAAATAAAATTTATTTGTAAAACAGCTATTAATCATCAATTAGTAGTAGTAGAATAGTAAGTAGTAGTAATTAAATATCTTACTAGAATAATTATAATTATTATAATTACTATTATCGTTTTCCTTAGGAGGGAGAAATTTTATAGTCTTGTGTATTTTTACTCCGATGATTTAATAGTATTTAGAGAAGTTTTATTTTGAGTATTTCCGTTTTACCCTTTATCGACAAATAATTAAATAGAGAAAAAAAACATATATACAAAATTTTGTAACCGCATTAAACAAAAAAATAGAGAGAACGGGCAAGCGCGGATTTCGAAGATAATGATTTGTCAGGCATTTGGGAATAGATTCTAGAGAAAAGGACGTAGAGTGGGCGATTAAGGGAGAAGAGCATAGTATAAGAAAATTATAATTATAGTTAGTTATGGATGTATACGGGTAAGAAAAGATAGCAGAAAATTAGTGAGTTGTAAATTTTCGAAACGGAGAATATCCAGCATCATAGCGGACGGCCGTGCGGTGAAACGGAGGGAGAAGTGAAAAAAAAAGGTAGCGATAGAGAGAGAGAGAGAGGTGCATAAGATGATAAAATTGCAAAATGAAGATGGGAAACAAAAAAAAAAAAGGTTCGGACAGCATATTTAACGATGAGACGAGATGAGATGAGACGCAATAAAGTGAGAGGAGAAGGGAGGAGATGAGATGAGATGAGAGGAGAGGCGGACAGCGCATTGAGAGAATTACAAGATTAAAATTCTTTTTTTTCCAGTGGTGGTAGTGGATGCTGAAATGAGGGTGGGTGTGCGGTTTTTGTTTGAATTTTTGGTGGAAAGAGTTAAAAAAATACAAAATTTAATAGTAATTGATTTCCATTTTATCCCTTTTTGGTTTTCAACTCTGTCTGTAGTGTGTGTGTGAAAGAGAGAGAGAGAGAGAGAGAGCGTAGGGGACGGCTCTGATGGGTGTTTGTGCAGGATAATTAACACGTAAGGTGGTTTGCCGTATAAGCGTTTAGGGGAGGCCTCTGAGAACCGCGTGTAGGAGGGGAATCGTTCAGGAATTACGGCGAGGGTATTAATTAATAGCATTTTTGGAAAAGTAATAATTATGATAATGATAATAATTATGATAATGATATTCTTGAGTTTTGGATTTTTTGGATATGTAAGTAGGGTCTGTGGAAAGATGAAAGTAAAAAATAAAAGGGGACAAGAGCATTTAAGAGTATTGTATATTTTCTAATTGAAGTTTATTTAGTTTATTTTAAAATACCGCTTTTTTCTTTACCTTTACAGTTACATTTTCATTTTCATTTTCATTTTCATTTTCATTTTCATTTTCGATGAGTCGAAGTGGAGGGGGGGGAGAAGGAATAACAGCAAAGAGAAAAAAATGATTTTAGGTTAGTTTAGTTTAGTTTAAAATATATGGTTGTATGGTTGTATGAACTTACCTCGGACATAATGTCATACGAAGCGAACCGAAAATACATTTTTGATTACTGTTCTGTTCTGTATAGGTTAAAAGTAAGTTAAGTTTAGATCGGGTAGTAAAGTACTTACTAGGTTTGGTACTGGGATTCGTAACAAGATCTCCATTCTCATTTCCATTTTCCATTTTCCGAATTATTAAGCGAAGTTGAAAAAAAGTTTTTATGTAAAATCCGTCAATGGCCAATGTAGCTTCTTCTATTTGTATTTGTATTTGTATTTGTATTTGTATTTGTATTTGTATTTGTATTTGTTGTATATTATTTGTTTACCAGTTCAGGTATTCAAATTATATTATTGTAATATTTATATATATTCTATGAAATATAACAGCCGTTTCTTGTCCTTTCAAAAATACTTTTTTTATTTCTCTCTTTCATTTCTTGAGAAATGAAGCGGCTGGTATAAATCATTTTTAAAAATAATTGCCCATCACGTGCACCAGAAGTCATGTGATAGGAATTTGTTTTTCTTTTTAAAATAATTTCCCTTTTTTCTTAAAAATCTTGATTTTTATTTCGTTATTGTTATTGTTTCGTTTATTAATGAAATAAAAATATACACTTTAGGTGAAATTTTGAAAGCAGTAATACTGTTATTAGTGTTTTTATTATTTTGAATGAATCTTTTAAGAGTTGATCTCATTACGAGCTGTCTATTGGTTTCTATATATATATATACGGTGGTTTCATTACAATCAGATGAGTGAAAATCTTAATACTACTACTACTACTACTACTACAACAACTAATCAAAACAAAAAATTCGATAAAATTGACGATGCTTTGAAATTTATTAATGATCAATTATTATTAAAAGGTTATTATACTAATGCAACTTTTAGTAATTCAAATACAAGTAATATAGATGATTCTACTTTAAGTAGTAAGAATTATAATGATAAAACAATCATTGAACTGAATGGAGAAATTGATGATAATAAATTAATAATAAATACATTAAATAAGTTAATTAATGATATTAATTCAAAAAATAAACAATTAGAAAAAATTTCAATGGAAAACAATTTATTAAATGATAAATTACAAAAAAATTTACTGATTAACACTGAAAATTTAAATAATAGCGATAAAAAAATTATTAAAAATACTTCAACTATTATTCAAAAAAACAAAATAATGAAACCTACTCATAATGAATTAAACAAAAAACAAACAGATTCAATCACTAAATTTTATAAAGTTAAATTAAATAAATTACAATCCACAATTGATGAATTAAGAAATTCATTATATTTAAATTCATTAAGAAAGTCAAATACATCAACATTATCTGGTACTAATAAAGATCTTACATGGGCTATACATTCGGATATCACATTAGTAACAAATGAAACTGAAAACTCAAAATTGAATGATTATATCGAATCAACTGATACATTAAGGAATTATGATAAACTAATAAAGTTACGACTAAATTTAATTAATTTTATTTCAATGGTAAATAAATTGACATATTCTAAAAATGTATTAAAACTAAATGAATTGAATATTGACGATACAAGTAATATACCTCATCTATCAATTGATGATTTAAATGATGACCCAGAAATTCATGAATTGGTAAGTGATTATTATGAAATAATTAAATTATCCAATGAGTCAATATAGTTTTCAGGAAGAGCATCATATATAGACATACACACACACACACACACACACACATATATATATATATATATAATTGCAGTCACTAAAACCTGTTCGTTATTGCATAATAATAACTACTAGTAGATTAATTATATTATGTCTGTATGTATATATATGCTTATACGTTAAATATATTTTGGTGTTTGTGTTACCCGGATGCTGATACAAAAATTTCTACGTTTCACGAAACGAATATTGAAATTTGGAAAAGAAGCCATTGATTAAATTGATTAATGTTAAAAATAAATAATTATAAAATGACTAGTTTTGTTTTTTAATTATCTAATACCAAAATTAAATAGTGACTAGGAACAACGTGAGAAACATTACTTTATACTGGCGATAAAACAATGAGCACCGATTTAGTTTATAATTCAAATTCCAAACAGCTTTCCTTTGGTGATACCACAGATGTTGATTCTTTAGTGGATGCTAGATGTATTAACATTAACCAAATTAACAGACTATCAACTGCTGTAATTGGTGAATCTAATCCAAATTTTACTCCTCAACCAAATGAAAACTTATCTAAAATGATTAAATCCATGTTTGAAACTGGTATAAAAAATATAAAACAAAATAAGATGCAGGAGGGATTAAAAAACATTACTTTAGCAATTGAAATGTCACAAAGAAAAAGGGCACCATATGAAGCTTTCCAAATTCAATTACAAGATTTACAATTCATGTTACGTCAAAAAATTGACTTGGAATTGATCTTAGGTAAATTTTTAGACGCATTACAAGATTTAGATATGCTATTAAATACCGGTGTATTGGATCCTGAAATCTTCTTAAGAAAAACTGATGCTTATTTAAAATTGAAACAATATCAATTCGCTCGTGCTGATTGTGAAAGAGGTCTAAGTTTATTCCCAACAAATCCAAAATTAAGAGTGATGTTGAACGAATGTAATAGACGTTTAGCTGAATATAATGGTGATTTATAGAACTTATTTTATTGGAATCATTCCCCCGTCTATAATCACTAATATCTTCAAAAATAGTGAACACCTGGGAGAAATCAATAAAACAGAAGAGACACAAATAATAATAGAAACCTAGCATGAACTGAAAATTTTACATAAAAATAACATATATGTAATAAATATCTGTATAATATAACTAATTGACATATAATAAAGTAATTAGTTCAACATTTACCAAGCATTACGTGAAGGTTCCCTATATATATTGGATTTATACCTATAGTAAATTATTTTACAATGTCCGTATATAATGATTGCAATTGAAAAATTTTCACAATTTTGACCACTTTAAGAGCGATGAGAAAACAATTAATAAGTTAAAAATATTTTTGGTAGAATTTTGTTGTTATGTTGGAACTTTGTTTATCTTCTATTATTCTTAATAACATCATTATTTTGCATTATCGATGATCTAAACACTCTAGATATCTGTATATACTTCTATTTTTATTAACTTTGTGTAATGTCGTCCACAAATTTATCAGGATTAGCAGCTTCTTCTGCTGGTAATTCATCAGCAGAGATAAATGTCATAATTGATACTTTTATTGCTAGATTAAAGAGAAGACAAATTGCAGGTTCTTATGCAATTGCATTAGAAACATTACAAATTCTGAAAAGATTCATCTCAGCTGCTCGTTGGAATCATGTAACTGAATTAATTGCACAAATTAGAGCATTAGGTAACAGATTAGAAAAAGCACATCCAACTGCCTTCACTTGTGGTAATGTGATAAGAAGAATTTTAGCAGTATTACGAGATGAGCTTGAAGAAGATTTACGTGAATCTGGAAGTAATGCTTCTGGTACTGATTTTGCAGCATCATCACTTGCTACATCGACACTTGCGGAACCTATGATTTCTTCAATGTTTAATTTATTTCAAAAACCTGACGAAGCACAGCCAAAAGATACAAATAAAAGTAGTCGTCGTTCTCATAAGACAAAGACTGATTTCCGTCAAGTAGCCATTCAAGGTATTAAAGATTTAATTGATGAAATTACGAATATTGATGATGGTATACAACAAATTGCCATTGATTTAATTCATGATAACGAAATTCTATTAACTCCTACACCAGAATCAAAAACAGTTCTAAAATTTTTGATAAAGGCCCGTGAACGTAATAACAGAAAATTTTCTGTATTAGTTACTGAAGGTTTTCCAAATAACACAACAAATGCTCATATATTTGCTAAAACATTAGCACAACACAACATCGAAACAACAATTATTCCAGATTCTGCCACTTTTGCTTTAATGTCACGAGTAGGTAAGGTTATTGTTGGTACCAAAGCTGTTTTTATTAACGGTGGTATGAATACTTCCACATCTGGTGTTTCTGCTGTTTGTGAATGTGCACACGAATTCAAAACACCTGTGTTCGCTGTCTCAGGTTTATACAAATTATCCCCTCTATATCCATTTGACGTTGAAAAATTCATCGAATTTGGTGGTTCTCAACGTGTGTTACCACGGATGGACCCTGAAAATAGATTGGACACAATAAATCCAATAACATCCTATGTTCCACCCGAGAATATTGATATATATATAACCAATATTGGTGGTTTCGCTCCTAGTTTTATTTATCGTGTTGCCTGGGATAATTATAAACAAATTGATGTTCAATTAGAACCAAGTGAAAATAAAAGATTGAAATAATTCAACTTACATTAATAATATAACAAATATAATCACAAGATCATATAAATAACTGCATTATCCATGAAATAATAGACATATTACTATTAAGACTTTTTATTTTTTTTTTCGTTTCCTTTATGTGAATATAATCACACTGAATCCTTGATGTTTTGCCCTGTTCCTCGCTCGATTTTGATTCTCCCATATTTTAATCTTGAGCTGGATGTTCATTAAAAATATTAGTTGCAAAACTTATATTTGAATTAATGGGCTATATTAACCGTCTTCTTTGAGTACGAATGTATCGAAATTATTTCCACGATACACTGTTTGTAATTAGAAGTTCGAATATCTCTTTCGTAAATTTATTTTAAGCACCTCCCTTCTTGATTATCCTTGTGTTGTAAGCTATTGCATAAATTAAAGTAATTCTTTAAAAAGGTTCTTTGTAATTTTATTATCATCATTATCCACGGATATAGCATTGAATTATAAGGTGTTGAGATAATAATACTCTTGTATATTAAGTTATGATATTAATATTGTAATAATTAAGTAAAAGTTGAACAAAGTATAAATATATCTAAAGTACCTGTACAATGCCAGGTAAACTACTTGTATTTGGTGGGAATGGATTCTTAGGAAAAAGAATCTGTCAAGAAGCTGTTATTAAAGGATTTCAAGTCGTTTCTTTATCAAGATCAGGCGAGCCTCCTTTACCAACAGATTTGGCTGATACAAAATGGATAAGTGAAGTTCAATGGGAAAGGTGTGATATTTTTAACCCAGATACTTATAAAGATCTACTAACAGGAAGACCACACATTGTCCATTCTCTTGGTATATTATTAGAAAATGAGAATTACAAAAAGAATGTTCGTAGCTCTGTTGGGACTATATTATCCGATATTGGTAGACTGAATTTACTCACTGGCCCTAACCCATTAGTGAAACATGATTCAAAATTTACATATGAGTGGATGAATAAAAAGAGTGCAACTATATTAGCAGAATCTTTTTTCAATGCTCTTAAGAAGTCTAATCCACCTGCAACTCAAACTTTACCAACATTTACATATATATCTGCAGACAAAAAGTTTCCGCTAATACCTGAAGAGTATATAACTTCGAAAAGAGAAGCTGAAAAGGAAATTATGAATTACAATTCGACATTTAGGCCATTAATTATTCGTCCAGGTTTTATGTTCGATGAAGTCAAGGGAGCTAATGATGCTAGATCATATGTACAAAGCAGTCTTGAATTATTAAATTGTGCAAATAAGGTTGTGCTGGATAAAAGATGTGACATGATCAATGATAAAATAAGACCAGCTGTTTCAACACAACAAGTTGCTAGATGTGTGGTTAATAGAATTAACAATGATAAATACAAAGGAATTGTTAAGTTAGAGGAGATAATAAAGGCATAGCCAGGAAGCTCGTGAATTGCTTATGTTTATATAGCATACCAAGTGATAGTAATTTGATAATATTCGGTATCTGGTTCACATTCTCCGTATCCATTGGTTTTACTAGTAAAATTCACTACTCTAAAAAGTTGTCCCATAACCTGAAAAGCAAAGAAACATTATATAACACATATAACTTCTTAAATAACTTCCTTACGTATATATATATCAAACCTGTATATTATAATACTTGTATATTTGCAATATATTCTGTAAGCCCCGATGCAGCTCATCGCGATCTCCATATATATTTAAACCCGTAGAACTAAATAAATAATAACTAAACAGAGAATAGGATCATTTAAGAAGATTTATGTAAATAAAAAGTAAAAAACCATCATTATCATGAAACTGAAACTGATTATTAATGGTACAGATGCACATGATGATTATAAACTACTTAAAACTACTATATCCACTGTGGCTTCCTTGAGGAAAACGGCGATTTTAAGATTTAATAGTGAAAGGCTAGTTATTATATCGACTCCCAAATCTTTATCAAATGCAAGTTCCAGCACGGTATTACAGACAGATACTGGACAGTTATGGTGCACAATCCCCAAAGATGTTTTCAAATCATATACTGTACTTTCAGCACGAGAACTAAATAGCATAACGATGGAATGTAATTGTGATTCTCTATTAGGTGTTTTCAAACGATATGATCGTGTTATGAGCCAGGGTTCGTCATCAAATATGACAATTAAACTTCAATCAATGCCAGAGTGGAATATACAGAATACTACTCCTAGCAGTCATGATACACAAAATTTTAAGCCAAATCCTGTATGTGCTTTGGGTATAACGTTTGAGGAGATAGTGCATACTGAGGGTGCTGGAATGGATGAACTTAATGCTAACAATAATGATGGTACCAGAACAATGATGGCACTTGGAAATAATAAAGTAATTATGCACTCCTTCAAGGTTCCAGCTAAGCTACTATTTCGAGCACAAGATGGGAAAATACAAGAACCAATGATTAATTATACCCAATTAATGATGTATAGATTACCGTCTATCTCACATGAATATGGTAGTGGATTTTATAATTTTATAAGAAGGGTTGAAAGATATAGTAATGTTAACCATGTGCGATTGAGTGGGAAGCAAAAAAATTCTGATACTGATGAAAATAAAACTGTTGAATTAAAGATTATTGTAAATGAACTAGATTGGAATTTAGAGATATGTTGGAATGGCCAATTGGAACCTATATTACAACCACAACTTTACCAAGATGGTGAAGCTACACAAGCAACACAACCACCAATACCTGATGAGAATGAATCATCTGCTACACATTTAAGGGATACCCCAGATAAAATAGAAAATAGTATGCAAATCGAAGATAGTGATATTATGGGATCTAAAAATTTATCTAATAATTTCATGAACTCAAATGACATTAATAAAGGTTCAATGCTTGATGAAATATCTAACATAGTAGAAAGAGCGGAACAAGAAAATTCATTGATTCATGAAGTAATTATAAGGAGTAGAGATTGGAAGGTTTGTGCAAAATTATACAATGCCTTTGAAGAAGTTGTTTTAGCAATATCACATGATGAATCGTGTGTATTCCATTGTTCTTTAGACAGAGGTAATGTTGATGATAGTGATGCTAACAATGATAATAATAGTCAAGAAGAGCTACCTAGGGAAAGGGGTCAAATTATATACTATATGGCAAGGTCAAAAGCATTACAATGATATGGTTTTGTTTCTATATCTAAAATATTTAACATATTTCTTAAAATTCTATATAAGGTTACATAAAAATAATGTATTTAATTATTTTCAGCGAATTCCTTTATATATTTTGCTAACTTTTGAACTGTTTCAACTGAAAGAGCGTTATATATGGAAGCTCTGAAACCACCAACTGATCTATGACCCTTTAAACCTGTCAATTTTATATCAGCTGCTCCTTTCAAGAATTTATCATCTAATCCATCTTTTTTCAATGTGAAAACTACATTCATCTTTGATCGAACTGATTTTTCAATTGGTAAGTTGTAGAAATCAGGATAAGAGTCTAAAGCTTCATACAATAACTTTGCTTTTTGTTTATTTTCCTTTTCTTGAGCTGGAACACCACCTCTTTCAATCAAATATTTGAATACTAAATCCATCACATGTAATGTAAAGATTGGAATGGTGTTATAAGCAGAGTTATTGCTAACTACAGTTGGGTAATGAGTGGCAATTGGAGAAATTGGAATACCAAATTCAAATAGTTGTTCATCAGTAGCCTTTGAAATATTATTTAAAATTGATTTCTTGATGATGTATACAGTTAACCCAGCTAAACCAATATTTTTTTGAGCACCTGCCATAATTACACCATATTTAGAGACATCAATTTCTCTTGATAATATATCACTTGATAAATCAGCCACTAATTCGATATCATCATTAGAAGTTAAACATTCAGGTATATTATTCCATTCGATACCATGGACAGTTTCATTTTCACATAAATAAATATATGAATATTTTGAACCATTAACTTTATCAGCCCATAATGATTCATCAGGAATTGATACGTATTTATGTTGATCGTTATAATCTTTTGAATTAAAGATTACTTTAGCTGGTACATGTAATCTTTCAGCTTCTTCAAAAGCCTTTTGTGACCAACTACCAGTAACTAAATAACCACCTGGGGCCATTTCACCAGTTTTACCTAAATAAGCAGCAGCTAAATTTGTTGCAATTGATGAAAATCCAGTAGTACCACCACCTTGAATAAAGAAAACTTCATAATTATCTGGAATATTCATTAATTCACGTAAATGTAATTTTGCATCATCAATAACCTTTGTTGCATCTTTTGAACGATGAGAAATTTCACCAATACCTAAACCAAGTTCATTAAAATTAATTAAATCTTTTGCAGCTTGTTGTAATACTTTTGTTGGCAATTGTGCTGGACCAGCACCAAAATGTTGTGGTTCTGCTCTATCCATATTAATTTATTTTTATATAGCGTAGCGTTACTGTGCTATGGTAACAGATAAGAAATTAAAGAATACAATTAAATCAAATAAAATTTTACTAATTACAATAAATGACATTGCCTATATATATATATTAATTAGATAATTAGCATTAAACATAGTCATTTACGAAGAGAGTCACTATTTGATTCTGGTAATGCTAATTTCGAATGACCTTAATTTTTTTTCAAAAAGTAAAAGAGAGTTGAAATACGGCGCTGCGTTTGAGCAATTTGGGTGAATCATGATAGCGTTAACTACTATAACGTTAACTATTAAAAGCACTCTAAATATACTAAAACTATCAAGAATGACCAATATTGATATTTCTTACTAATATTGATATTACATTACTTATATTTCAATTAGTCAATAGTCTCTTATCCTACTGTAACCCTAAAACAATACCTTCGTTGTATAATAATTATAATAGGCATCGTAATAATGCGTGATGCCTTTACTGTGGCCACAACCGCCCCCCTTAACGAAAAAAAACATACCCGTTATAAATGATGGACAAATTAGATAAACGATTACGTGTGACTGTGAACACACCCATACACATTGTGGAATATTAATATTTTTATTTAATGGAACGGACACCCAGACAACCGCAGAGACTATTGAAATTTAATTTAATTTTTAATTGTTTTTATTTTCCAGTGCGTCCATCAGTTTAGTATGAACTTACCGCAAGCGTTTCATGTCATGTCATTTTATCTTTGTGGTTTTACTTGTTTCAGCTGTTTGTTGAATCCCCTTTTAGCTGGTCGGTCGTCGATCCGTGGTGGGAGAAGTTTGTTCTGGGAAAGAGAGCAAATAATATTTACTGGTAAACTGTCTCTGTTGGAATTTCCATTTAGTATCAGAAATCACATTTTGGTGGTGGCGTTACTGGGTAATTTTATTCATTTTCACCAATTACCACTTACCATTTACTTACTTTCAATTTCTTTTATTCATTTCATTTCTTACCACTATAATAAAAATAATTATTTAATGTATATTATTATATATATATTTAAATTTACTATATAAACATTATAGTCTTAATACTGTTAATACTTGTTTTTTATAATTTAAATCAAACAAGAACACATATACCAATCCCAAGTTAAAAATGGTACGTACTGATTAATGAATACAACATGAAGTGGTTTATAAATTTGTAGATTTGATTTGAAAGTTATTATATTCTGTTGGAAAACTATATTATGGAATAAAAGAAAGGAACATGTAGTGGAAATGTTTTCACACTCTGATTAAAGGCTTATACCGTTATTATCAATACCAGTATGAATATAGAACGTATGAATGTTTGAACTGAATGGTTTAATAAGGACGATATTTTTTATTGTAGGATACATATGAATGTTCAGTGCATACATACATATCTTTTTAAATGGACAATTACTGAGCTAAGTTCTATACACGATGTAGTTCGTCTGGTTTTATTTATTAAGATTTGATTGGAATAAGGAACTTATTAAAGTGTATGTGGAAGAACTTACCTTATCTTTTCATAATAACTGAATATTCATCTCATTGCAAATAAAAACACCACTTTTTTTTTATTATACAAATTTCGTTTTTACTAACTTTTTTAAATGACTATTATGTTTTTACATTATATTTTAACAGGCTAAAGTTCACGGTTCCCTAGCTCGTGCTGGTAAAGTTAAATCTCAAACCCCAAAGGTTGAAAAAGCTGAAAAGCCAAAACAACCAAAAGGTAGAGCTAAGAAGAGATTATTGTACACCAGAAGATTCGTCAACGTTACCTTAACCAACGGTAAGAGAAAGATGAACCCATCTCCAAACCAAGCTTAATCTATATATCTAACGTTATTTTTCTCTAATCTCGTTTTCACTTTTTAAATAGAAAGTATATATATATACATTAATCAAAATTATTTTTACATTAATCAACATACACTGAATATATATATTTTATATAGCTTCCATATTGTACTATATTGTATTATATTTAATTTAGAATCATTTATTACCTATTAAATGATCATGCGGACTCCATTCAAGAAAATCTGTAGTGCGGGAAAAGCCATCGATGAACTAGAAAAGATATCAATATAGATTTAGCTCATCACTGATTTTAAATATAGTTAAAACGTTTATTCGTCTGTAGAAAAACATATAACCAACCAATCCAGCATGTCTACTTCCAATGATACCATAGATAAGAAGAGCATTAATGAATTATTACAGACAATAAAAACTGAATTCATCATTCCATACAAAGGTGAAAATTCTTCAAAACTTAAAGAGATTAAGTCAGAAACTGATTTAACTAAATCTGACTCCACACCAAGCCAAGAATTGTCCAAATTATCAAAAATTATAAAAGCTCATTCAACAAAAATAGGTATCATCTGTCACCCAGATAAATTTAGTGATGATAAGAACAATAAAGCTATTTTTTCTGAATTAACATCATCTACCAATTCAATTTTTTATCTATTGAGTTTATTACCATTATTTTATAAGGACAAGAATGATCGTTATGCTGAATTCTTCATCAGTAAATTAAATGACGATATTTCTAGTTTGATAAATGGAATATCTCAATTAGCAGAGGAGCTTGAAAGAATGCTAAACAATGATACCGATGAAACAAAGGAAATAACTGACTCAGATAATAGACTTATTTCTATAGGTATGATATGGGCTGCCTGCGATTCCTTAGACTCATTATCAAGTAAAGGAAGTGCAGGATTACTATACGATGATATTCGTGATAGTTGTGAGTTAGTAGATGACGTTTTAATCGATATCGAGGACTGGTTAGATGAACCTAAATTTGGTCATGCATTATTAATCCCTGAAGATATAGATTCTGAAGAAGACAGTGATCCAGAATCAGACTATGAGAATGATGAAGAAAAAAAAAAAATTATAGAAGAAATGATAGCTTTTGCAGTGCATTGGCAATCGAATATTAAGCTGATTAAAGTATTGTTAACTTCTTTCACAAAATCTATCAAACAAAGATCTACCGAAGGTAATGATGATTATAAAGGGTCCTCCTTAGATAAATTACAACATCTGCATTTGCATGTCATCGGTGAAATTGATGAATTGATATCTGAGTTTTTTATGTCAGATTCAAAGTTTGTTGCAACTGATCTTATAGAGAATATTGATAGCCTGAATCTTGATGTTATTGAAATTGTCAAATCTATGAAAGAAATAAACAAAGCTGATGCCAAAAGGACAAAATGGATTGAACTTTGGGAAAAAAAATATTTTGAACAAACTTCTTAAATTTCATAATACACTTTACTTTGCCGCCCAATCTATTGATCCGTCCCCTCATAGGAAAAGCTTCATACTTGTTATTTTTCAAACAACATGCATTATATATTTTAATTTATTATACATAATTATATACATGCGCTATTAAATAACTTTATGCATTAATTCCTAATTCCTAATTTTTAGGAAATACTACCAATCATCACCATTATCATAATCATCATCAGCCCCTACCTTAGTCTTTCTCTTATTTAATGCAGCTGCAAGAGCATCAGCCAATGATGCTGGAGCACCACCTGGAGCCGCACCACCATTCGAAGCAGGTGGAGCTTGAGTAGGTTCACCACGGGCCTCTTGTAATAACACTGACGGCTTATCTAGCTGTGATTTATCTACTTTACGTAACCCACCTACACCAGCACCTCTAATCGATGCCAATAGTGCATCTCTTCCTGCATCACCAGTTGATTCTGATGCGGTAGATGCTGGTTGACTAGTGACTCCCATGGCAGGAGGTGGAGGAGGTGGAGGAGGAGCTCCAGCTTGTTGAGTGTTTGGTTGTGGTGGCTGTGATAAAAAGGCAGGAGGTGGAGGAGGTGGAGGCGATAATGCCGCTGGTGGTTGAACAGCAGCAACGTTTGCCATAGGAGGCGCTGGAGGAGGTGGAGGTGGAATACTATTATTTGGTTGTTCATATCCAACTGATCCAAACGTAGTGGCAGGTGGCATCTGTCCGTATTGATTTTGTTGTGGTTGTGCCTGATAGGTCGGTTGCGATGGAAAAGATTGTTGTGCAATTGGGGGAGGAGGAGGAGGAGAAGACATACCCGCACCAAATGTTGTTGGAGGAGGTGTCGAATATTGGGTTGGTTGTGGTGTGTTGAATCCGGGAATAGAAGGAGAAGGTGTTGAATACTGTGATGGAGCAGATGATGGAGGTGGAGGCATTGGCCTTGATCCTCTTGGTGGAGGAGGTGGAACTGGACCACGTCTTGGCGGAGCTCCCGGAGCCGCTCCTCTATGAGGAGGTGGTGGAGGAGCAGGCCCCCTTCTAGAAGGAGGTGCTGGGGGTGGAATCCTAGCTGTGCCAGTTGCAATCCCACTTCTACCGGGAGGAGGAGGAACTGGATTATTACCCCTATTTGGTAATTGTGGCAACGGACGTTGCTGTTGTGGTTGCTGTGGGAATGGACGTTGCTGTTGTGGTTGTTGTGGGAATGGACGTTGTTGCTGTTGTTGTGGAATGGGGAATGGTGTTTGGCCTACAGGTGGTTGTGGAATAGGGAAAGGTGTTTGACCTACTGGTGGTTGTGGAACAGGGAATGGTGTTTGACCTGCTGGTGGTTGTGGAATTGGGAAAGGATTGTTGCCATTCATTTGAGGTGGACCCCCAGGAGGCATTGGAGGTTGAGAATTTTGGGTAACAGGCATTGTAAACTGCGTTGGTAATGGAGGAAGATGATGAATAGCATGTGGAGTATTATCTTGTGGTGTATCATGATGTATTGGTGATTGATCTTCTACCTCATTAGGTGCAGGCGACTCCTCAGTCCATTGTGACTGTACATCGTCACTTTCGTTATCATTATATTCAGGCTCAGTTGGCGGTGGAGGTGGAGGAGGCGCTTTACTTTTTGTAACTGGTATAGATTCAACATTATCGTAATTGTATCTTTGCCTTTGATTATCAATTAATGCTTCACCTCTTGGACCATGTACTGTATTTTTACTATTTTGATCATTTAATTTTTTTGTCAATGCAATTGCATTTCTATTATTTAAAGTTTTTTTGGAACCATACCTTTCACGTTTTTGTACTCTTTTCAAAAAATGAGTTGCTTCATTTAAATCTTCAAATAAAAATGCAGCATAACATTCTTCCATTTCAAAAGTATGTAAAAAAGTACGATCTTGATTATATTCAAAATTTACGTACAATTCTTGATCCCAGATGACACCTCTATGACCAGAAATATCAACCAATTTTAAAAAAAATGTATTACCAACTATATCATCAACCAGTACAATAGCACCAGATAAACCTGTATATTGCCATTCATCTGGATTAGGATATGCTATATATAATCTTGCAATGGCAACATCTATAATTTTATTTGACGCTTTGGGTAAAGCTCTTTTAATAACTTCTTTATCTGCGGAATTGAGTAGACCCATATTATTTATATAAGTATACTATTAATAAGTATATATCTGTGTACCTGTTTTTTTATAATAGCTTAATAATATTATTAACAATGGGATTTCAGGTAAAAAAAAAAAGAGTTACAATATATATATATAGGCAATACGCAATGACAATCACAGAGAAGAGAGCCTATAAAAATATCCTTTTGTTTAGATTAATTATTAGTATAAATTATTTTACATATTTTACAAGTTTTAATATATATCTTATCAATCATAACACATTAAATGATTAATTTTAATTACGTTTTAGTTGTTTGTTACCTTCCATTAAATTTAATAAATTTTCAAGTAGAGTAAGTTTTCCATATTGTACAATTTTGATATTTTGTCTTTTTTTACCCTGAAATGCGGCCCCTTTAAACAAGAATTGAAGCACGTGATAACGACGTACACAATGAGTGGAAATGAGTATAATAATTTGAAGATAAGATGGAACTATTATAGTGTATACCTTTGATGCTAACGCTATAAGTTATGTATAGGTATCTTATTTATATATGTGTGCGTCAGGATGCTTGTTAGTTGTTGAATACATGAGTAACTTCAAGTTATATTCACGAGGTGTAGATGAATTGTATTGAAATATTTTAATAAAAGTGCTTGCGTCAGAGAAACGCATGCATACATATTTGAGTACAATGGTTATAGTAGTAGTAAATTGAAAAACCGTTTAATTTTGATGTAGATTTGCAGACAGCATTAAATACGAGCTCTTATAAACACTAAAAATGGTTAAAACAGTTAGGTACTTTAGTAGAGGGATCTTTAAGAGGAGATAGAAGGAGCTTACAGATCTAATTTTATTTTTTTAATATAACTTATTGACCTTAATTATAAAGTAACTTAAAATAATTTTAAACTTCATCGACCAGTTGCCAGAAGTGTCATGTTATTAGCTTATATACGAAAAGATTCATTTTATAAACTTTCTATCTCCCTCCCTCCTTGGGGTTTTGACTGTTGAAATATAGTATTTTATTAATATAAGTTATTATATTTTCGAGTACACAGATGGAATTGTGCAACGTGTTGTTCACTTTCCTGCCACAGGAAGAAGCATAGCATCCTTATTTAAAGTTTTTTTTTTTTTCGTATTTTATGTTCATGTTCATTTGCTTCTGCGCATTTATGTATTACTTCTATTGCCTGTTTCGATGAAGTTTTTTTTTTTTGCTGCGCACCATTTTATTTTAATAAGTATTAAAAATCACCTTCTCCTTCTGTTCTATCGCCGCTGAAATAGTTACATAACGTATTCAGTGAGAATAATTTGTGCTTTTTTTAGTTACTGTAATTATTTCGTAGGAGGAATATACAAATATTTCTGAAAAAGTTAATGTATTATATTCGATAGATAACTTTATATTTTTTAATTACGATAAACTGGTGTACTATCACTTGATAAGTGTGTCCAGCTGGGCCTTTCCGATTCTTTTAAAAATTTACTGCAGTGGTTCTATTAAGCTTTTTTCATTTTGCTTCCAATTTTTTTTTCGAAATTATCAGCGCAACTGCACAAAAATAACGGTAAGAAGAAATTAAAAAATTATTTAGTTCACAACATTTCTCAGTGTATCTGTGTGAGATTCTATTTTTATTGTGCATTTTGTCTTTGTGCATATTGTGCTCTTTTTTTTAGTGAATTTTTAACAAATTACATTTTAAAGAACGAGCCAAAAAAATCACAAGCTGCTGCAATTAACTGTACTTCTCTGCTCAATATTTCTCTCGTAGTTCGACGTATTTAGTTAACAATTTTATGTTATCATCATCATAGTGTTTTCCAGTAATAAAATAGATAATCAATTAAATCTTCGTAAAAGCATAATGTAAAATGTCTTTTTCGGTTTCGTAAGGTTATTTACCGAATTGTAGTATTTTAATTAATTTTACATTTTTTTGCTTCGCTTTTCACGATGGATTACAGTAAATTTATCGCACAAAAAGGATTTTGTAATTTCGAATTATTCAATTTTTGATTTCGTATTTTCTATTATGGTGACCTCATCTCACATAATATTAATATTAATATTAATATTTACTTTTAATACTGCTTCTGCTTTAGTTTTTGTTACTTATTTTTTACAGAAAGAAAGAAGCAAGTTGGTTTCTGTAATGTCAGAAATATATTAAATATTATTCATTGTAATTGGTTTTCTTTCATGCCACGCGACGTTTTCACTAATACAATGATAGTATTTATCAATTTTTATACATTTAATTGTCCCTTGAATTTAACACATTCCAATTCTACAATAACTTGTTAGAATATTGCTCTATTTTATTACACCTTTTTGGAATAAAAATGTGGTGGTTCGTCTTAGTAAGTTTCGTGGTTTACAGAATTGATAACAGGTTACGTTACTACTTGTGTTATTCTGTTGACCAGTTAAATTTTAACCAGCTGTACCCTCAACACTTTCAACAAACAAACAAACAAAAATAAATAAGTTAAAAACATCATATATATATATATATATATACATTGTCTTATTATTAGTTTTAATATTCCATTGTCAACCACTAACCCTCCTTCTTTGTTGTTGGTGTTCATATTTTTTACTTCATCTTCTTCAATTATAAGTATAATAAAATAGTTATATTTATTTACTGTACATTTACATTTTTTTTTTATACCTGTTCCTGTGTTTTTTAATATAATAATATAATAAACCAACCATAATACTTTCGTTACTCATACACACAAAACAAAATCATAGAAAATTATTTCGCACCTACATATATAATGATAAAATTTGTCCTATTTAGTATCACTTTACTAATAATATCAAAAGTTTCTTTTGCATTCGATATAGATTCTAAAAATAACGTTGCTGTTTATTGGGGACAAAATTCTGCCACTTCACAGGAATCTTTAGCTACTTACTGTAAGAATTCTGATGCAAATATATTCATACTGTCACAATTATTAGAATTTCCTAAATTATCATTAAATTTTACAAATGCTTGTAATGAATCATTTAGTAATGGTGTCTTACAATGTAGTCAAATTGCTGAAGATATTAAAACTTGTCAATCATTGAATAAAAAAGTTTTATTATCATTAGGTGGTAATAATTCATTAGATTATGGTTTTGTTAATGATACAGAAGCAGAAAAATTTGCTGTTACTTTATGGAAAACATTTGGTGAAGGTAAAATAAATAATGATGATACAGATATTGTACGCCCATTCGGTGATGCTATTATTGATGGTTTCGATTTTAACATTGAAAATAATAATAGTATTGGATATTCTGCATTGGTAAGTAAATTAAGATCATTATTCACCATTAGTTCAAAAGAATATTACATTTCTGCCGCTCCACAATGTCCATATCCAGATAGATCATTAGGTGATCTATTACAAAATGCGGATGTAGATTTTGCCTTTATTCAATTTTATAACAATGAAAAATGTAACGCTGCAAATTCTTCATTTAATTGGGATGATTGGGAAAACTTCGCAAAAACTTTATCACCAAATTCTGATATAAAATTATATTTAGGTCTAGCTGCTTCTTCGAGTGCCGCTACATCTGGTTATATTTCAGATTTAAGTAAAATAGCCGATATTATTAAAAGGATTTCTAAATCCTCAAATTTCGGTGGTATTTCATTATGGGATGCTTCTCAAGCGTACACTAATGTTATAGATGACAAAAATTATATCGAAAATATGAAAAACATCTTAATTGAAAATGTTTATACTTATAAACCATCCTCAAGTACAAATATTTTCACTCCTTTGATCTCAAATATTGTTATCACAACTTCAATTAATTAAGAACAATTTTTTAAAGGAAAAAAGAATTTGAACTCAAAGAAACCTGAGTGTTCATGAACGCACATTACACATAATAGCATAGCCGTTGCCCAGTAATTGTCGACAAATTTAATCGTATTTGTTATGGGCTACGATATAATCGATTTCCAATCTCTAAAGAGATAATTTTTAATGACACATAGACAGACACACTTTATTATCATAAATCAGACAAGACATTGCAATTAATAGACCAATGAATTAATAGATGGCAGCATTAAACCTGTAAGGACCATCAAATCAGTTCATTTTCCTGGCTCAGGAAGTACATGCAATTTGTATATGTATATATGCTTTTATAGATATAGCAAAAGTCCAAATAAAAAACTTGCATTTTAATCAAATCCTCATATATAGCACTAGATATAACTAAGAATCAACTGTATCTTTAATTGTTCATTATTTATGATGATCAGTTATTACTTATACTTTATGCTTTTGCTACTTCACACTCTCACACGTGACCAAATAACTTCTGCTGAATCATTGATTAAGGCCGGTCAGGTACTTTTATATATGGCAAAGTAAATCTCCACATTTATAAGACAGGGGAAGGGGAATAAAAGGTGCTTGTATTTATTATAAAAGGATCGATTATTATATCGAAGTTGGAAAGATATTTATAATCATCAACGTTCCATTTATTTTATTATTAATCATAATGTTTAACTGGTTGTATTTTTGTAGTGTACAAAGATTAAACATATAATATTATAACGAAGACATGGGAATTTTAAGTAGTGAAGAAAAAATAAAGCATAGAGTGGAAGCTCCGTTCTTTATTATTACTTTTGACAATCCAAGGACGTTAAATTCCTTTACAAGAGATGATTATTTATACATTGCTCAATTATTAGAAAAGGCTGAAGCTGATTCTTCTGTCATCTTTACAGTTTTCCAAAGTTCAGGTAGGTTTTTCTCTAGTGGTGCAGATTTTCAAGGGATTGCTAAAAATGCATTGGAAAGTAAAGATCCAGAATTAAACAAATGGTTAAGTAATTTTGTTTCAACTAATTTATATGTAACCGATACATTTGCAAGACATTCTAAAGTTTTAATATGTTGTTTAAACGGTCCAGTAATTGGTATGAGTGCTGCCATTGTCGCATTATGTGACATAGTATATGCAATGAATGATTCAGTATATTTGCACTTTCCATTTGCAAGTCTTGGTTTAGTCACTGAAGGTGGCACTTCGGTAACTTTACCAAAAAAACTTGGTAATAATATTGCCTACGAAAAATTGATGTTCAGTCAACCAATTAAATATGATATTTTAAAAGATAAAATCGTGGTCAAAAATTACGACATGAAAGACACCAATGAATTTAATGTCAAAGTTCTAACTGATTTAAAGCAAAAGACAAAGAATTTGCATTTACCAAGTTGTTTGGGTATGAAACAATTAATTCATTCGTCATTAAAGGATGAGATCGTTAGATTGAATTCCATTGAAGTTACAGATGCCTTGAAATATTGGTTGAAGGGTGAACCTCAGAGAAGATTTAAACAGCTAGAAATGAAAGAAAGATCACATAAGTTGTGATTATGAATGTATTTATTATTTTAATTGTTACATATATCACTATATAATTATATTAAAAATGCAACGTCTATGCCATTGGAATGTCCGAAATTATATTATTTACAGTATGATATTTACTTATTCACGGTAGCATTACTTTCATCAAACTTCGAACCAAAATAGACTTCAAAATCATCGGGTTTGGGTTCAGGCATATCTTCCGTTTTTTTACCTTCCTCATGATTGTCATCATACTCTTCTTGTTTAACGGTGTGCAATATAACTTCCACTGGTTTGTCGTTTTCTGCAGAAATGTTTCTGGAAATGCTAACACCACTCATAATGAAGAACACCAATATGATAACGGCTAATAGCCCTGTTTTGGTAGTATGCCACCTTAAATTTTCAATATCTGATTTCGTATTCCCTAAAATTCTAGTACCAATTTTATTTGTACAATTTGCCAATTCTAATTTCCTGTGCTTGATTAATAATGTATTTTCAATTTTTTGATTGTTGAAGTCCACTTTCGAATCACTTTGGATTAGGTTAATGATAAGGGCGTAAAGTTCATCATGTAACGTATCTAAGTCACGATTCATTTTCATTAGCTGTAGGTGATGATCATTTAGTTGTGTATCTCTTGAATTTTGAATTGTGTATTTCAGTTCACTTTCAGCAACATGAAATAAATGTTCTTGGTTATCTAATTCAACGCCTCTTAGAAAAGAAGTATTATATGTATCAAAGAATTCCTTATTTAAGATTTCTATTAGTAATTCGACAATTATCTTACTTTGCTCTACAGTGAAACCATTATTTTGAAGAATATTAAAGTATTGTGAAGTATCTATTTGGTTTTCTGCTGTGGTTGGTTTAAATCCATTCCCGCCTGATGTTAATTCTTCTGGTAATTTATTCAAGTAATCAATTGGTGTTTCATCATCTATATCAGAAGTCTGTTTCTTGTCGTCATTGATATTATCTTTTTTTTTTTCGTTGCTTATTAGTTTCTCAATAGAGATGTTATTAGGTTCATTATTCAATATCATTGATCTCTGTAATACTGCATCACCAGTTGAAGACGCAGTGTGGATGAACCTATTGGATCTGTATGATATATAGGGTACTCTAGAAGTTATACGCTTAGAATAAAATATGAGATGACGATTGGACATCTTAGATCGTTGCAGCTGCCTTATTATGGATATCATTATTATACTGGGATATATAGGGGTATAATATACGTTATTAGCAATAATTATGAAAGGAATATAATTAATTTATAATACTATGCTAATATAATCGGAACAATGTGTTCTCTAATGTGATAATACTTTTCACCTTTTTTATTTTCTGTTGTTTTAAGCCGCTCTTAATTGATCATTTGACTTATTTTTTTTTCACGTAATAAATAAAGCTGAAGTTACTTGTAAGGTGGATATTAAAATAGACAGTCTCTTTTTAGAAACAGATATATGTATAACATAGTATTGAAGGGAAGAATAACATATGTATATATTGACATGTTGAAAGCAAGCAGGTTGTTTGGTACAACCAGTACAGTTTTAATTAAAAAGTTCAAACTTCCACCAAGACCTAAATTTACAGCTGAAATGGAAAGAGATTGCACCGAATGTTTTATGCATGGGGGTAGAGGACCAGGTGGACAAAAGATCAATAAAAGTAATTCTAAAGTACAATTAAAGCATCTGCCTACTGGTATTGTGATAGAGTGTCAAGAGACTAGATCTCGTGAGCAAAATAGGACAAAGGCTAGAGAAAAGATGGCATTAGCAATAGAAAGGTTAAATAATGGTAAAGAAATCGGTAGTGGAATAAAAACGGAGAGAGAAATAGCATTACAAGAATGGCATAAACAATCCAAGAAATCTAAACAGAAGAAGAGTAAAATAAAATATGAAGAGCATAAAGAACTGAAATTACAAAAAGAAGAACAGCAATTAAAAGAGGATGAAGAACTGATACGAACAATGCTACAAAACCAAAATAGATCATCATTGTAATATATCCAATACCAACACGCATATAACCCACATATATAGTCCATGTAAATAACACTTAATATTCAAATATATAACTGTATGTATATATATATATATATATATGCTTAATGTATAAATAAATTTCATTCTCTTATTATGGATTTCTGTCTTAAACTCCGACGTCGATAAAAGGTACAATCTCCAACTCCAAAAAAAATGAATAAGCTTTGTCAGATAAAGGATCTTCGGAGGAACTGAAAAGGACCTGGTATATAAGGAACTAGATTATATAAAATATTTGTATTTCTAATATAAGAAGTTTTTTGATTCTTTTAAACTCATAAGAACTTGGGGAAAATAAAAGATAATATTTAAAGGATTGAAGATGTGTTCAGCTAGGGTGACATATTATATTGATGACATTTTTTTCGTTATTACAATAAACGATGAAAAATATTTAAATTCTATTACTTTTGAAGATTTCATTTATATTTCCCAATTATTTGAAGTAGCTAATAACAATGATGGTATAATTTTTACTGTTATTCAAAGTACAGGCAAATTTTTTTCAGCAGGTGGAAAATTTGAAAGTGTATTATCCAGTGATGCTAGTAAGAATGATGATGATGTGGAAAAATTAAAGAAATTATTTAATTCAATATCTATGCAAAATGTTTATGTAGCAAATTCGATTGTTAAACATAAGAAAATATTAATAACTTGTTTAAATGGACCAGCAGTTGGATTAAGCGCATGTTTAGTAATGCTAAGTGATATAGTATATTGCTATAACGAATCTGTTTATCTATTATTCCCTTTTAGTAATCTTGGATTTGTTGCAGAATTAAGTTCCAGTATTACATTAAATGAAAAATTAGGTTTTAATAATACATCTGAACATTTAATATTTAGTACACCTATAACGTATCAAGAATTATTAAATTCTAATATAATCGTTAAAAAATTTAATAATTTAAATAATACTATTGAATTCAACCAAGAAGTAATTAAAGATTTGAAAACAAAGTTTAATAACTTACATAAACCTAGTTTAATTGGTATGAAAAATTTATTATTTAATGATAATTCTACATACAAGAATGAATTAATTAAATCACAATCCAAAGAGACTAATACAACATTACCATTTTGGGTAGATGGAGAACCTCAGAGACGGTTCACCCAGATGAAGAACAAACAAAGAAGACATAAACTGTAGTATCTATAGTTTTTTGAAAAACCACTTTTAATCTTATTAAATAATCATCTATATCTTGTATTTTATTCATATATATATATATATATATATATATATATTAAATATATGTTAGCTCTTCTTTTACCCTGTTTTGTGTACTCACTATGTAGAAAAATAATGTATGCACATTTACGTTACGTTAATAATGATTGTGTTCCGTGGAGTAAAGAGATAAACCAAAACAACAAGGATCATCCGGAAATAAAACGGAGAGAGAGAAAGAGAAAGAGACTACGAAATGGAAAGAAAGAAAGAAAGAAAGAAAACAGGTAACCCGACTTCTTATTTCTATTTTTTAAGATTGTCACTAAGAAATTGTTGTTGAAAACAAAAAAAAGCAAATTGGGAGAAAAAAAGAAACACAATCTGAAACAGCGTGGGCGTGCGGTGAATTCTCGGAACATCGAAGATTGTGTGTTATTTTTTTTATATTGCGTTAACAACCGAGTGCTGTTGCTGGAAAAAAAACACCGACTCGAAGAAGATCATGCAGCACGGTTGTTGAGGTTTCTCAGGGATCTACTGGCGCTTGTGAAATAAAAATGGGATTTTTTTTTACACTACTACGATAAATTGACTGGATGGGAAAAGAGAACAGTAGGGAGACTCGTCTTAAATAGGAAATTTTAATTAGCTAACCACCCATTTCCATTTTTTTTTAAAATTACAATTAAATTAGATTGAAATTAATTTAAATTTTTTCTACTATATCTATTCTGCATCAGTGAAAAATTCTATGTTTAAAAAAAATACAATGTGATTCTTTTTCACGATGGCCCTTTTTTGTTTTGAGGGGGGTTCTAAAAATTGTAGTTGTACCGAAGTTTCTTCATCGTATGTAGTTATCTGCGGAAATTCAAGCTTATAAACCCGTCCGTCAATAATTTTTTTGACAAGGAAAAAGAGTGAAAAGAAGAAAAACATAAAGCCAGTGCTACGGGATTTCTCCGGAAATGGTTAATATGTTTTCAATAATTTTGTAATTTTATTTTTTCACATTATCTGTTCAATTTTTTTCAGTTTTTTCTTCTATTAAATTTAATTTGTAATAAGTAAGTAGTTCATTTCTTGTTTTCTGTTCTTTTGTGCGTGTGAACTTTTTCTTTTTGGGAAACTCTGTGCGACAGATGAATGGACGGCGGAGGGGCAAAAATAAAAGATTTCAAATATTTATTTAATATTCATGTGGCGTTGCTCCTACATTAATATCCTTGCTGCTGCCCAGATCTTAGAGTGTGTACCGCGCTGGAGAGATCTCACTGTCTCGTTTTCTTTTCCTTTCCAATATTTGCCATCTCTAAAAAAAGTAATGAACTACTGTATCTCGGAAAGAGGGAGTAAATGAAAATAAATATTATGCAATCTCTCTCTCTCTCTCTCTCTGCCTACAGTTTCCAATGTGTGAATGAATAAAGAAAAGTAAAAATTTCAGATCTAGTTACAATGGTAATTCGAATCGTGACTTCATACAAAAATATCTGGGAGTAATACTTTTTTTGTGTTTTTACACTCGTTTCTCATGGAGAGAGAGCATTTTACTTGATTTTAATATTCATTCATCCTGATATTTCCCCATAGAAACGATACTTGGAAAAAAATTAATTAAATTAAAACAAAAAATACTGGGAAATAATTTTGATTTCGAACTTGTATTTTATTTCCTTAGTGCATTTTTTTAGTTTTTTTTTTTTTTTTTTTTATGGGAAATCGTAATTCCACTTTTTTTTTTCCATTTATATATTTGCTGTGTAACTATACATGCACTCATTCATACATATATATATACTTCTTGCGATTCATTTATTTATTTTAGTGTATTTACATTTTTATTAATACTTGCAATACCAATAATAGTGTATTTAATATAGCTATTTTTGAACTTCTTGGTAAGTTTAATTGTATATTCCAGCATACTGATCATATCAATTATTAATAGTACCATAAAATCGTTCAATATTTAACATATTTTTTGCTTATTAATCTCAAAATAATTATAACAATAATAGTAAGTAAGCAGCTTATTGTTAACTGAGTTATTAATATAGTACATTATGGCTCGTCCTAAAAAGAAAGTAACGGAAGAGAATATTGAGAGATTTCAAAAAGAACTGGAGTTAGCAGGGGATAGATTTGATGTTTTACTATCAGACAAGAAAGGTCGCTCAAGATCATGTTTGTTATGTAGAAGGAGAAAACAAAGATGTGATCACAAATTACCTTCTTGTACAGCTTGTTTAAAAGCTGCCGTCAAATGTGTACAACCAGTAAGATATTCGAAAGAAAGTAATAGTGATTCATCCCCAATAAATTCTCCGTTGACTAATAATTACAATGGTAATAAAAAATTATTACAAGTACCACCAACATCACAATTACAATCACAACCACAACCACAACCACAATCATCTGATATACATTCAAGTTTAAACACAAATACACCATCAACTTTAAATAAACCGCCAACTACCAATATGAAGGTAAATAAAAATAAAAAATCTAATAAAGATGAATATACCTCATTTTTAGAAAAAAAGTTAAAATATTTAGAAAAGATGATTGAACTACCACCATCATCAACTACATTCAATAAGAAACTTGTTCAATATAGAAAAATATCACATTTATTAGGTGATATAGACAATTTAGAAAATTCTGTTAACATTGCAAATAATCATGATATTTTACCCCCATTACCAAATCAGAATGAACCTAAATTTACACCATTAATGAAACAATATTCAAATAATTTAATAAATTCATATCAAAGATCTATAAGTAATAACGGCCAAATGCCTACTATCAACGGTTCAAATTATAATATTGCTACCACCCCTACTAGTCATAGCAATATGAACGATATTAGTAATAATGGTAATGGCAATAATAAATTTAATTCAATGAAATTTTCAAATGTTAGTTTTGATTCAATTGATTTTTCAAAATGTATTTTTTCAAAGTACAACTTAAAAGAATTTTATTCATATGATCCTGCATTTGATTTTGATGAAAAATTATCAAGATCATTCCTAGACATTTTCTTCACAAGATTACAATTCAAATATCCATTATTGGATGAACATGAAATTTATGAATTTCACGATAGGTATATTAATAGTGATATCCATGCATTTTCAGAAGACGAATTCCATTTTGCCTGTGGTAGAATGTGGTTAGTATTTTCAATCAGTGCTTGTCTACATATGACAACTGGTAAATATAAAGGTTTACCTCCAGTACGATATTTTTCAACAGCAATCCGTCACATTACTCGTTGCAGCTCTAATCTTAACTATCTACAAAAAGTTGAATTGTTAACACTATTAGTATTATATATCATCAGAACAGATCGTGACTCATTAGTATTATATGAAATTATAAAAGATGTAATGCAAATGGCTAAAAATAATTTATACTTGAATCGTTTGCAACCAAATGATCCGTTTGCCAAAAAGAAATTGAGATTATTTTGGTGTATATATCTTTTGGAAAGAATGATCTGTGTCGCGGTTGGTAGACCATTCACCATTGCAGAATCTGATATCGACTTACCATTATTTAGTGAAGATTCCTTCAATACAGGTGGCGTTAATGACAAATCTAGTCAAACACATGGGGTTCATTTCATAAATCAATCATTGAGATTAAGAAGATTAGAATCACAATTTGTAGAAGTTTTAAGTATTATCCCACAAAAAAATGTTTCAAAAGAGGATCTACGTCAACAGTTACCTTTGGTCAAAAAATACTTTCATGACTTAGAGCTTTGGAGAGCTAACTGCTCAAGGGATAATATAAGGAATTTTGAAAATGAAACATTGAAATTATATTACTACAGATCGGTTAGATTATTGATCCAACCATATCTGGAAATATTAGCACCGGAAGATAGATTGTTTAGGGAATGCCAGGCTGCTGCTGGTCAAATTTGTCAATTATACAAAATATTCCATCAAAAGACTGTCAATGGTCATTCAACTCCTGCTGTACACACCGTCTTTGTTGCAGGTGTCACTTTAATATATTGTATGTGGTTGGCTAGAAACTTAGATGACAAAAGGAGAAGAAAGTTAGGAGATAATTCAAAACACACACGTCCTTTGGTCAGTGCTAGTTTATTCTCTATAATGGATGATTTAAGAGCCTGCTCTGTATCATTATATGTCATGACCGAGAGATCAACTTTTGCAAGAACCTTTAGAGACACATTTGATCAATTGATGAATGCGACAGTAGGTAATTTGATTGAACGTTGTGGACCTGATTCTTCTGAATTAATTTATATTGCTTCTGGTAATGTAGATGTTCTCCTAGCTAATGATGAAAATGGGGAAACTAAAAGAATTGAAAATGTTGACGAAAATGATGTGTATGAACGCCCAGCTACTACCGAAGAAGAGGATTCTAGGTTGATTAAACGGGAAATGAGACCAACTGAATCATTGGCTTCTCTATCTAGTGTTGTGTCGAAGTCTACTAATGGTTCACCAACTAACAGTAGTTCAAGCAATACATCAAGCGGTATTAAAAGATCAAGAAGTGGTATGCCTCCCGCTATCAATAGAAGATTTGGTGGTAGACAAGTAGAAGGACATATTGGGTTTGCTGAAGGTACCCTTGTTGATGCAGAGGAACAAAAGGAAGTCAAGAAGAAGCAAATTGTTTTGGAAAAAAGTTCTATTCCAAAAAGTTTGTCGCATTTATTATCCACAAGTCCAAGAGAGGACACGTTTAACCGCGAACAGGCCCACAGGGAAGATCTTCAAGCGTCTCCTGTTATAAAAACAGAAAGTAAATCAGATGAATTTCAAAATACTCACCATATTAGTGAGAAAATCGAGATTGGTCCAGGTTTAGCTAGTTTTTATAACGGAATTTCCCAACAAGGACTTACGGGGGGAAATATTAGAGATGATTCAAGTAGTCCTGATGGTCCGAAACAATATATAGTCAAGAAACCCGTTTCATCAACTGAATTTGATTGGCAATCTAAGTTTGAACAACAAGCATTTTTACAGCAGAAGTTTGCCCAAGAGAATCTACAGTTCTATTTGTCTTCATTGGGTAATCCAAATGGTAGCAATAACATGAAGTATGAAAATACCAATCTTGATACGGCGGTATATCCGACAAACGTCAACCATCCATTCCTATCCCAACATGGGAACCGTAGAGTTAACAATCCAAATATTTCAAATGTATCAGATCTGTCAGTATCACCATCAAGAGCATCTTCTATTACATCTACTACTAGCATAATGCCACCAAACCCAATCGTACCAATTGTTAATACCCCATCGAACATAATTGCTAGCAACATGAATCCAACATCGTCGATGAGCTATAATGGACCTCAACCATCCTTTAATAATAACAATAACAACAGCAATATAAATAGCTCAGGTAATTTTGCAGCACCAAATGGTACTCCAACTAGTATACCAAGCATGTCTGTACTAAGGCCGAATCAAAATATCATGAAGTCTGGTGAAATATTGTTTAGTAGTGGTACCCATGACATGATTAATAATATATCCACGTGGACTAACGACTCTGTTATCAATATTTTAAACAGTAAAATACCTTTGAGCGATGTCTATAATAACGCCAATAATCAACAACATTTGCAGAGTGGTTCTGCTAATAATATAAATAAAAAGACATTCATCGAGCAAACACCTAATGTAGCAGCTATGAATCCAAACACTGAGAATTTTGTTCCTATCCCAGGCAATACATGTAATAATAATAATAATAATAATAATAATAACCTTGGTGATAATAATAATAACAATAATAATAATAATATCAATAATAATAATGAAGTTTCAAGAAAACCTCCGGTTCAATATCCGTTAAATGCATCATGGGATTCTTCAACTTTAGCACCTGTTGAAGAATTTTGGACTGTTAATGATGATTATGGATTTTTAACTTAATGTATTAATAAATGAAATATATATTTTAATGTTCATTATGAGCATATAGCATATCTATAGATGATTACGTAATCGTATTGTTTATAATTATAATAGATAAGATCATCTTTTGTAAAAGGAGAGCAATAGGCATTGAGGGAATAATTATTGTGTATTAATTCATTTTAATACCAAATACTTTAGATAACATGCTTTTATTATGTATTTCTAAATCAAAAATGCTCATCCCGTCCTTACGGACAATGTCCACATCGGAGTTTTTAAGAAACGTTCTTTTCGTTCGGACATTTCTCTTCTTTTTTTTTTTTTTTTATTTTTTATTTTTTGAAACTTTTTTAAGAAATTCACAAATGATAAATATTATGTAACTGAAGAATTTGTATTCCGTCTTTCGAAAAATTCAACTTTCGAACCCCGTAAAAAATGAAATATTTGAATTAAAAAATATTGTTTCAAATATATTGTGTGTTAAATTACTATACCGTTTACAGATAAATAACATAGATAAATCAATTACTTAATTGAGGTTATTAGGCGATTACAATGTATTTACACGCACAGGGTATGTGACGTATTTCAAAGTATCCAATGATTTAAATTTAATAGTAATAGTGGTTCAAATAAATTCTGAAATTCTCTCTGTTCATGGACATATCTGCATGTTCTCAATATAACAAAAAATAAAAATTAAGTTTATGTTTTATTGACAAGAAATGTGAACTATAGCCGAAAGCAGAGATAACTCATTGAATTGTATGCATTATTGGGAATACAAGGAGAGAGATACAAGGGAACCATTCTTTCTTTTTTTTAATTAATTACTGTGGTATTACTAATACACAAAAAGAAACAATACATGTATGTGCGATATATATCTATAAGTATATATCCATTTGATATATCCCGGTAATACGGTTATTGATAATTTCCACCAGTTTGGAAGCTATTGATTGATTATACAAAAATTAAATGGTTTTTGTAATGCTAGTAAGTTTTTACTTAGTACTCTTTTCTCTTGCAACAAATTGTGTTCTGGAGATTAACATTTTATTAAGATATTTTTTTTGCCAAATAATATACGGAGTAATCGCAACAAGTATAAAACTTCGAAACTGTATTAAGTATTTTCAAATCCAGTAAAAAAGCAGTACCTGTTACTAGGTTTACTGGACCTTAATAAAATTAATTATCTTACAGATAAAGACACTGACAAGCTGACTTTATAAAACTATTATAACGGATTATATCCGAACGTTATAGAGACATGCGTAAAATTTCATTACTTAACTGGGGGGATGGTATAAACCACTTCGCTAACAGATCTCTGTGGGTAACGCATTTTGTTTTTTTTATTTTTTCTTTTTCTGCGCGCTACTGTGGTTTAGTCAGATACCGGACGGAAAAGTTACCTAATTCCATTCATATGTGAATGAAAATCATCCTATTTAAGTAATTAATAGGTTCATTTTAATATTATTTAAGTAGTATTGTGTATGTGTTTGTGTGTATTTGTGAACAAAATTTCTTTTTCTATTAATCGACAATAATTAATATTTTGTGTATTTGTATAACTGCTAAGGCAAAATCCTTTTTTACCGTATTATTTTTTTTGGGTTCCGCGGTTGGGAATACATTTTGTATATGTATTATTATTACTAATTGTAACCAACTAACATTTCAATTGAACTTGTAACATTATTACATTTTCCTGTATAAACTTGCGTATATTCACAATTATTTGTTTATGTATTTGTTTATTTATTGTATGTGGATATACTATTGTTATTACTGTGGTACGGGTATTTTACTGGTTCACCCACAATATGGGATTCACGAAAAAGAAAAGACCGATTCAGAGCGCTAACAGATCTGGGAGGGAGCGCAATGCGGTACGAAAAAAATGGCAGGTGAAATTTCTTTCTTCGAATGAAACACAGTTATATACCACCATACCGGCTATATAACGTTTTTGACTATATACAACACGAGGGGAGTGGGGGGTTACTGTTATTTGTTACAGTTTTAAGAAACAATTACGACTGCAGTATTATATAGTTCGTAATCGTATACAGAATTTTATTTTTACCATGTTATGTAAGTCTGTTATGTTGTAATATATATACAAAAAAAAAACAAAAAAACCTGTAATATATGTGCGTAAGAAATATGCGAATCAAGAGGATTGCACGTGACAGAGA